>VWZU01010239.1:2185158-2213680 GCA_013397095.1 Sterrhoptilus dennistouni
TGGTGAGAGACTGAGAGAGAGCCGTGCTACACCCATGGCAAGGACTTTCTCAATTTACCATCTTACTCCAGAACAAAAAGGTTTATTGTGTCATATTATTCATTCTTTAGGTTTGTGGGCACTTTGTTTGTTGAATAAATAGTTTTTTCCACTTTTCTTCAAGGAAGTTGTTTTCCCAGGTGGGCTGAGGGGAGGGACCATTTGGGTTTACTTCGCAGAGGGATCCCATTCAGAAGTTTCCTCCCAAATTTGCCCTAAACCAGGACAGGGACCCAGGGCATGGCTCTGTGGCCACTGCAGAATGATGGAGGCTCTCAGTCCCAATCCCACAGGGACTGTAGCTGTGGACGGTTTTCAAAGTCATTTGAGGTTTGCCACAGCCAGAACATGTTGGAGGTGGCAATAGCCTGGGCTGGCCCCAGGGGCTGGCAGAAACCCCTGGGGGCAGCGTCTGGTGTCAGAGGAGGTGTCCCTGTGCTGGCACCCAGCACCCCAAGGCACAGGCTATGTGCACAGCAGTGCCAGCCTGGCACCCCACCAGTGTGCCAGAGACAGCTGCCAAGTCTGACCTCCAAAGTGTCATTAAGAGACTGTGAAGTGACAAACAATGACAAAAAGCCTTTGTCCCGTGTAAATTAGAAAATCACCTGAGAATGTGGTTTTTAAACCATTGCATCCACTAAAAGAAAGGAATAGCGCTGGAGCACTTTTATTGAAGCACAAAATATTTCAATGTACATTTTTACAGTCTCTGAATAATTTAGGAATGCAAACTTGATAGAACTTGCCTTATTATTCCAATACTTTGTCAAGGTTATCTTCATTACACACTGGTTTACCACATATAGAAAAGCAGTAGGTTTGATTGAAAAAAGCTATTATAGCAGCCAGAAGCTCCTTGAATTATATGTGCTCATAAAAACCATTTGCAGTAGGTTTTACTGCATTTTTCTTGCATTTAAACTCTCTGCCAGTTTTGGATATCTCAGAAGTCAAATACTGTTTTAAGATGCACTGAGCATGGCAAGAAAAAAGTCAGCATAGTGCTATTAAAAAAGTTTTTAAATTTGCAAAAATGGTGATCTAGAAAACTAGCCTTAGGAGCAAACAATTGACAAGGATACACTGAATAGCAATGTGTAGACATATAGGTCAGCTGCACAGAGTTCAAAGGCCTGGCACACTACATAATTCAAAAAACTGTTTCTCAGTTGACCCTTCAGTGTGCAAGAAAATGCCCTTCCGTACAGTCCCTTGAAAACTGCTAGGGGACTGTGCCTTCTTTAATGCTTGAGAGGCTATTGACTAATATGTGATTCATAAATCCATTTCTGGTGCTGACTCGTGGAGGGATATGTGGACTGATCGTGGCCTTGCATACAATTACCAGTTGCAGAACTCTCAGCTCACCCGCACCATCACCCACCTCAACAAACACCATCACCAGCAGAACACGTCGCCCTCTGAGGCTTCTCCTTCTGGAAGGACAGCCTGGAAAAGAAAACAGCTCCCACTGTACACAAAAGGGGCGAAAGAAAGTGATCAAGGGAGAGGTGGAAAAGGAGAAATGAAGGAGGCACGAGGTGTATGTTCAAGGTGTGTATTGAGGGTAGGTATGTGAGGGAGAGGCTTACAGACTGCTGAGATTGTTATTGCCAATAGTTCCTATTCACCAGATACTTGAAAAAAATCCATCATTTCTTTGATTCAATTTTCTCGATTCACAGCAACAAGGGAGAAGCACAAATTTTTCCTGAGTTTTGACATAAACAGGGAAGCCTTGTTCTATGACAGTACAAGCTGCATATATTTCAAGCCTCATGTTCAATTTCCTCAAAACAAAAAAGGTTTCTTAGGTTTTTCCAAATAATAGCAGAAAAAAAACTGTGCATGTATAGGTACCTGCACACATAGACACTAAGTATTTTTCAAAGTTTTTTGCACACCCAACAGGAATGTTACAGTAAGAAAAGCTGGCTTGAAGGAACCAGCATTGCTCACTGAGGAAAAAATATAAGGGAAAAGAAAAAAAAAGAAGAAAAGGCTCTGACTTACATGCCTATAGAGCAATTACAGGAAAATGCTTGTACTTTAGCAACCAGCCTCCCCAAGCCTTACTTGCTAACATCAATTTAGAAATTTATGATGTTATTATTATAACGGTTGTTCATCCTGCATACTTCAGTAACCTGCAGTGCATTATTATGGGTCTCCATAAATAAATTTCTGTCTTTTGTGTATGCAACATCTCCCCCCTCTCTTGCATTGCGAATTCCGTTCCAAATTGTGCAAATTCAGAAGTGCTTAAACTTCTGCAAAACATAGGAGTTCAGCAGATTTACAGTGTGGTAAAAAAATAAAAGTCAACAGCATACCACCAATCTGTTCAAAACCAGACAGCCAAAAAAACATGCATACTTCCCAGGCTATTGCATATGCACAGCACTTTTGCCTAGCACTGCCTTCCTAGCTTTCCATCTATTTTTCCCCTTCATGCCACCAAAATCATATTTGAAAATGGTAATACAAATAATGCTGAGAATGCATCACCTTGAAAATGGTTATGGTTTGGGAACCTACATACTTTTCTTCCCAAACATCAACAGGTTGCAGTCCCGCTTTGCCAGGTATTGGAACCCAAGAGATCAGACCACTGAAGAACAGAAAAAAAAAAATGAATATTTGCACAGCAATAAATGATTACACCATTGTCCTTGGTGTGAAACCCATCAAAGAAACTCTCTGCCTGACACACTATAAGCCAGCTCCTCTTAAAGAAGTATCTGTTTATTGGTGAGATGCAGGGCAAAGAAAATTGTGAGCTGGAGCAGATGAGACATTTAGGATCATGCAATATCTGTTGGATGCTTAGGAGAGAGAAGGTAGGATGATAAAGGGAGAGATCAGATGAGGAAGGAACAAGTATAAGAAAAGTATGAGGATGAAAGATCAAAGGGTGCACTCCGATGTAAACAGGCAGCTGAACAGTTTATTTGGCAGAACATTATGTTTGATGGCTACAGCCTGTTCTATTTTCCTATTAAACCCTACTTCTAACTCAGTACTGGATGAGCATGCCCCCATTCAGGGCAGGAGCAGGTGGAGACTGCCAGGGACCTTGACATGGGGCAGGACATGAGCACCTTGGGGTGGGGGCACAGGCAAGGGCTGCTGCAACCACCCACAGAATGTGAATGTGTGTGTAAGCAGCTGGAGAGCTTCAGTTCTGAGCATCAGGCAAGTAGGAGGCAGAAGAGCTGTGAAAGGGGTTTTTCCTTCCCTGAGGATGGGTGTCAGGGTCAGGAGTGGCTGGAGCTGGGATCTGGGATGAAATGAGCAACCTCAGCTTTGCCACAGGGAGGGGACATCTCCTGGGTCCCACAGCCCACCTGGTTCAGCTAGCTCAGACAGAGTTAAACTGTTTGATCAGTCATCATGGTCCCATTAGAGACAGAGGGTTGTATCTAATGTAATTGCTCAGCTGTGCTGGCTGCAGTGTCTGGACATTGTCACTGTGCTCCTACTTTCTTGTAAAGCATCAATGTGCCTAGGAAGACTGTCCAGACTGCCATGCCAGCAGTGCTGTGTCAGTCCTGTGCCCTCAGTCCTATGACAAGTCTTTCAACACAGATGTTGAAGAGAGAGACTGAAGCACAGAACAGCCAAGGAGCTATGTGATGACTGTGATGGAATTAGCTGCAAATCATTACTGCAATGCTAAGGAAGAGCAGACCTGCTGGCAAGAGGAAGCAATCAAAATGGGAATGCAAGTCTAATATTTTCTGTCTTTGCTTAACTGGCTTCAAGCTCTAATAAACCTCTTCAGCTTTTCTTCTATGAAAAAGAACATTTTTCCAGTAGCCATATGATTTCAGTTTCAGAAGTACAGTTTATTCAGAGATTTATTTTTCTTCATTCAAAGGGAGTTAAAGATACATCTAACAGAAGACTCCCAAGATGTAAAATCAAGGGATATATTTTTTTTATAAAATCTACAGAGCAGAAGACAAAATACACACACACACATGCATTAAATAGATAGGTAGATGGATATATAGATGGATATATATATCTGAGATGTTAAATCTTCTTAGTACACTAATCATAAGACTTTCACACCAATTGATTCATTACTTCAGTTTCCAATAAAGCAGCTTGGGACAACAAATGAAATTTGCTGAGCAACCAGAAGGCCAACAATTTTTGACAGTGATAGTCCAAAGGGAAGGAAGCAAGTTTCAGAGATGATCTTACATCCTTGTAAAAGTATTTTCAAATTTGATTAGGTAGCAATTAGGGTGAGTGCCTCTGTCGATTCCAATCATTATGGCGAACTGCAGAAATACTGCTGAACCTGGAAGAATCCAGGTCCCAAAGCAATTTATAATGCTCTAGAGAACCCTTGCATATCTGGATAAACTATACAACAATCCTATTTCCATTAAGTATTAATGGGTCTGATCAGTCACATCTAATAAAGGAAAAGCTGATTATTGTCTTACATTACATGATACTCCTAGAGCACAGTGTAAGAGAAGAGTTAGCATCCTAGCAACTTCTCTGCCTTCATTTAAATTCATGCAAAATGGATGCCAAGCTGAGGAAAGGATTTCTCAAACAGCAAAATTCTGACAGACTGGTAAATGTGACTGACAGGAAGCTCTGCTTCTGGGCCTGTCTGAAGAGCAAATGGCTCCTCTGGAGGGACATCCAGAGCTAAGCACAAGTGCAAGACTGAAGGTGAGACTGGAAACTGCTATTCTGAAACCAGGAGGAAAGGCAGATTGTCATGCGAGGAGGAAGTAGAAAGGATTGATTAGATACTTCTAGAGACTAATTGGATGACGTGCTTCTCATGCATGGTCCCTCATGCAACCCCTCCCTGTCCATAAAACATCATCTATAAGCTGAAAACCCTACTCTGCCTGTTGCTGCTGCTCTGTGTGAGGGCAAGAGCAAAACTGAAGACTGTGCAGAATGAGAGGCCATCCACAGCTGGTACCGTGTGAACACTCAGATCCCTTTTTCTGCCCAAGAAAAAAGAAATCAGATGGATGCTAAACCCTAGTCTCTGCATTCAGGGGTAAGCAGATGCTAAAAGTGGTTTTACTCAACTGTGTTTCTAAGCACCTAACAGAGTTTCCATAGATCAAGACCTCATTGCACTAAACCATTGCTCAGTCATAGAACAAAGAGACTGTCTTCTTCCCCAAGAGATTGCAGGAGATAATAGATAGATAAGGCAAAGGAAGTCTACAAGTCCCTCTGTCAAAATGAATTGGATAATATTAGTTAAAATAAGAAGCTGTGGTCTGAGAAACATCACAGAGTTCTGATGACCCTGGATTGGAAATCTCTTGTCTTTCCACACTGTAACCATCAACTTCCAAGCTGGCCTATCAACACTTTGAATACATCAGTGATCATCAAGGACAGATGCCAACATTACAATTCTTCACTATAATAATTTTCTTCTATTATTAAGAAAGATCATCCGGGCAAAATTAGACCAGTATTAAATGAATATATTCATCCAATTTATTAACCAAGGTACTAAGTTTACAACCTAATCTATTCCAAATATAATCATACCAAAATAAACATAATTAAAACCACCCAAGCTGATATATGTCAGGACAAAGTAAGTATTAGTGGATAACTACTGCTGATTATGAATCATATAACAAAAACGGAAATGAAACTTTTTGTTAACATTAAGAGGTGTCATGCCTACTTCTGATTCTAATCTAGATTAAATTAATCTTGCATTTTAATAATCTGAGCCAACAAACAGACACAGTAACAGGCAGCTGTTCACAGAAGCAACGCAGTTTAATTTTGTTTGCTTTCCATACTCTGCTGTACATTTGTGAAAGAAAAAATAAAAGACAGAAAAAAAAAGTCAATTCTATACACCACATGGCTACTTAAGCACTTCTTATTATGCCTTCCAGGAAGACCTGTCGTTCTTTTCCACCCGAAGCCTGATCTTGCTGATTATATTTCTGAAAGAAGCCAGGAGGGATAACCCAGCACTAGGCTGAGAGGTAAGTATCCAATACTCAAATTCTATTTCTGTCTCCCTGCTAAAGGGAAATCCACATTTCATTTGTTAAGAAAAACAGTCTCCTTGAAAGTAAATTAGATGTCAAATTTTCAATTAATATAAAGCAAGAAAGCACACTTGTAATTTTTCCTTTTCTGCAGCAGCTGTCCCCAGCCAGCTCACAGCTCATCACTGGAATGTCCCTTGTAAGGTGCTTGGTGATTCAGCCAGCACAAGTTTAGAGCTTCTGAAAGCCAACACAAGCCTGGAAGGAGCCAAACAGCCCAGGCCCAAGGCATATCTGGCCCCCACATCCACATGACTCCTTGACAGCTTCTCTCTCCCTGGAACATTCTGAGAATGCCCAAAGAACTGAAGCCTGGGAGGTGTTGCAGGTGTCAGAGCCGAGCCTGCAGCACACGGTGCCCTCTATGAAACAGGGCTGCCAGGTGAGACCACAGGTTACAGCCAAGATCACACTGGCACAGCCTCTGGGGCATCCTGAGCCTTGGCTGGTCACTGCACACAACACGGTGCAGCTGCAGGGAAGTCTGCACTACTTCTGGGAGAAAGCTGTGATCCTGCTGCTTGCGCAGAAAGCAGAGAGTGTCAGAACATCTCCTTTATTTTCACCAAGCACTGCTGAACCTGCACTCTGCCATCCTTGGCAGAAACACAGAGCTTGTCAGTAGTACCAATAACTCAGCACTGCCCTCCCTCTGACAGCTTCTCCAAATTTTCCTGTCAGACTGACCACTAAACCTCACTCCACACCCAGAGGCTCATTTTTCAGCTCACTCCCCAAGACTCTAAAAGCTGCACAGTGAACTCATAGTGAAATCATATCTTTTATATTGATATAACTAAAACACAATTAGGACACTATTGAGAATGTTGTATATGGAAACTCCTGTATTTGTTTTTCAGCAGAGACTAGAATGTCAGAAGACATCAGATAATACTAGGTAACAGGAAGGGATTGAATATTGGGGTCAGAATAATTTTTGATACACAAACACAATGCTTGATAATACTGCTGATATTTAGCAATGCTGTGAGAATTCATTTGAATATGGAGATTTACTAATTGAAGATGTACCTTACAGCCTTTTGTAAAATAACAGTTCAATATGTATATTACATGCTTCATACACTGTGTCTGCCTTTAGAAAGTTTAATAAAACTAATTTTAATATTTTTTTGTTTCTGACTCAGCTGTGATTTTGAGTTGTCACTTTGCACAGATTCTGGACACAGTCTTTTGTTTTGCATCATTCCCACTTCCAAAGCACGTGCAGTAGAAGTCCCATTCTTATATTTTATTCTCACTTGTATAAAGAAGAGTGGACATAAATACTTAATAATTCTTATAGATCACTGAGACATTATAAAAAAAAAACCCTCTGAATCCTATTTTTTTTTCTTTCTATGTATTTTTCTTCCTATCTATTTATCATTTCCTGTTCACCTCTAGCAAAGTTAGGAAGCACTTGCTTAGGTCCTCATAGTGTCCACATCAAGCACTTCTCAACATCTAAAATTGCTGGTTTTGACAACCTCAATTTTATTATTAGGTCTGCCTTGCCAACAAAACACTGCTAACCTAGAGGAGTTTTGCTTCACATCTTTTACTTTAAGCCAGTCAAAAAATAAACTGTTTTCAAGTTGTGAAAGCACATTGCCATGCTCTTCTCTGCTTCCCAATTTATCATAAAGATACACTAAATGTTATGATTCATATGGTGAAATGAAATGTATTTAAGTTTAAATGAAAACTACAGCAGTGACTAGCTACCAGCAGAACAGAAATAAAAGAGAATCTGAGTTTCTTTTTCTGTAGTTCTTTCCTTGATCAAGTCTAACCACATTTTTCCTGCACCTACAAGTCTCTCAGATAGATAGATGATACTTAATGGCCTGCCTTGAGACATGATTTTTAATCTTCAGAGGGAGAGACCAGAAAATCCTCAAATAAAAAAAACTCTGAAGTTGATTTATAGATTATATCTTTCTTCATAACTCTGATAGAGGAGGAAATACATTTTTTGGACTGTAAAGAATTTAAATGAGCATAACTTTATGATGGATTCTAAACTACACATGAATGAGTGAGATGAAAACGCATTTAGAAAACCAGTGCATTCTTGTTCTCACCTGGACTGGCAGACCAAAGGAGGCAGCTTTAGTTTTCCTAATTCAAGGCTATAACATCTGCAAAAAGCTGCAGTGTAACCACAGACAACAAATTAAAAAATTGAAAGAATAATTAAATTGAAATTCCTGCCTAGAAGGTCAAATGAGTAGCTTCAGTTTTAAATCAAATGTGTTAAAAATCAGTCATCTAACTTGAGTTATTAAAAAATAAGTTAAGCAAATAAGGGAGTGAAACTACTTTGTAAATAGTTTAAAAGCTAATTCAAAGCCAATCGTGATAAGTTCTTTTTCTTTTATTTACTTTTTTTTTTCAAATTGAAAGAATGCTTAAAATCTTTGAAAAAGATCTGCTCATTGAAGCATTTCAGTGATCTATAAACTAAAGGAAATATTTTTGGGGCATTTAATAACATCGTAGTTAACTGTTTAAAGGTAAACAGAATATGCTAAAAACTGTTTTTAAAAAAGGCTGGAATAAAGCTGGAGTAAAGCATTTCAGCATTTCTGAAATGAGCCATTAGATGGATGTTCACCTCTGAACAGCCCAACCAACAACCCTACCAACAGCTTCTCCTCCTCATTACCCACAACTCTTCTTGGCTTTCATATCATATGGAAAAAATACAGAGAAAACAACATGGAAAAGAGTGAAAACAAGCTAGAAGAAGGCTGAAATGCACTCTACACACCCATGGCATGGTCTCTACCAAACAGCAGGCGCGCGCCTAATCCAGAGCCACTCATAAATAGCTCATCTGCCCTCCTGGAGCTCGGGTACCAAAACCTTCTGTCCATTTCAAAAGGAAGAGATTACATCACACATCTCTCTCTTCTGGATTGGCAAAGTGACCCACGAGCACTGCAAATTCACAGAGAGAGAGTTATAAATATATAACTTATATATAAGTGTTATATCCACAGTTCCTCAGCTGTGGAGCAATACCCATTCTACTTACCCGAGTTCTGCCAGTTCTAGCCAACAACTTCATCCAGCTACAGTTTTTTAGGTAAAATAGCACCAATAAACATATTCATAATGCCAATTAAAGCTCATCTTATTCTTCTAGGTTGAGAATAATTTGCATTCAGTCTTAGCTTTGGAAAGTAAAAATAATGATGTAGATAATTTCCTATTCATTAAGGACAGTGGATATTTTTATCCTGTTGGACATTTCTGCAGCATTTAGAAACACTATTTCAGGATGACCTAGTGTTATCTGACACAGAGAAAAAATCCATGCATAATGTATCAGTATGTTTTTTCAGGAACGTACAAAAGAAGCAGTGACAGCCAGCTGTACCTCCAGAGCTAGAGCCTTGCTGCATGGGGTATAAAACGAGATCCTGTGGAGAGGGGAAGAACTGGTGACATTGTGTGAGCCTAGTCAGATAAAAGGCATTAAAGTAAACATCTGCTGGGTATTATATAGCTCTGCCAATGCACTCCCGTGTAAAATCATCCCACTGTTACCAGGACCTGTTTCTTTATATGATGGGTTCATAAATGAAAACCAGGTTGCTGAGGCTGGAAACAAGGATAAAGGCCATAGCTCAAGGGAAACTTTAAAGAAGCCATAGTCTTTCTTGTTTGAAAATATGTGCCACTTGTAGTCAAGGTTTTTGCAGTTCTAAAAACTCTGTAACACAGTAATACCAAATGCTGGTATGGTTACAAAGCACCATGCTATCCTAATATATCTGGCTTTATTCATCATTTCAGTATTACTTTTCAATATAAGCTTGCCTATGAGTTCATTAGGAAATTGCATTAATAGGAATATACAAAACCTGACCTAATTATCTTTTTAACTAACATTTGCCAGTCTTTAAATATAAAGCAGTTTAGCACATACCTGAAGGTCCAAGTTGAATATTGTCTTTAATAATCTTATATTGGCACAGCTGAACTTTTTCTTTCTAAATAATATGCCAGAGTTTATCTTAAGGTAGAGAGAGGAGTCCAAGATTGCCAGTCAGTTCCTGCAGGAGCTGTAAAATAAAAGAAATAGTGAGTAAAGGTTTGTGATACTGCTCAACATATTTAGTGAGAGCATCTAGTGCACTGAAAAGCATCTCCTTATCAAAACAACACATTCTTTACATACTCTGAGGGGACAAGAGAAATAGAATGATGAAAATACAAGCAGTGTGTGGGAAGCCTGTAAACACATTACTTAATGCACCACTGGCAAGCACAATGTAAGAGAGACCATTGTGTATTTGAGCAGAATAAGAATTTAGGTAAGTATTTGCAGCAGGAAAATAAAAATTTTTGGTTTAATACAGATTTGTTGCTAATACAACCAGGATTGCCATGCAGAGTTATTGCTAATAGAATCACAAAATCACAGGATCAATGAGGTTGGAAAAGACCTCACAGATCACTGAGTCCAACCTTTAATGGAGCAGCATGTTGTCAACCAGACCATGGAGTGCCATATCCAGCCTTTCCTTAAACACCTCCAGGAATGGTGATTCCACCAATGGGCAGCTCATTCCAATATCTAATCTCTCCTTCTAGTCAATAAATTTTTCTCAATATAATGTTATGAACAATAAAGGGAAGGTAATTATTCAACATTCCTCCAATATGACTCTCAGTTGTTTTCCATAAAATTATGCTGATTTTATATATATATATATATATATATAATTTTCAATAATTAGACACACACACATATACACACACACACACATATATTGATAGCTTCAAATTCCCCAATAAATTTGCATTTACACAAATTGATTTCTGACATCTCTGCAGATATAAATGCAGGTATATTTTATAATAAATTCTTTAGTGTGGTACCTTAAAAACATTTTAAAATTAAGTCTGGTTAAAATTCTAAATGGAAATTTTAAGACAGCTTCTTCTTAGGCAAAATAACATATGACTCTAGTGCATAAGTGTATATTGTAGGGATTTTACATCAAATGGTATGGGTTACAGTTTTATCCACAAGATTCTGGGCATGAAAATTGGAAAGATATTTGTTTTTTTCCACAAACTGCTGTTCAACAAAATGATTTTTTATCTGTAGCAGGAAGCAAGGCAATATATAATAAGAGAAGTATCATGCTTAGATTAAAGCACTATGACTATGACGAGTGAGGGTAATTTTGTAATTCCGACAGCTAATTGATAATATTGACTGGGATTATAGCTTGTCATTATAGTGGTGGTAGATTGACCTTTTCAAACTAAGCAGATTGGTCCCTTGAAATGAGCACATTGTGACAGTTTAGGTGATTTTTCCAACTCTGTCCCCCAGTCCATATTGTGCACTCAGAGACTCTTCTTTAGGCTTATTTCAGGGCCACACACCAGTTTTCTTCAAGCTTTTCTCAGCCTCAGGCACCTCATACTCCTCAATATGTTTTGAAAGGAAACATTTGCTTTAATTGCTCTTACTTTACTCCCTGGCTTCAGATACATCTGGAGATGGGAAGCAGAAGCAGCTTTTAGAGTTCCCCTCTAGGCAGCTCTAGAATAGGCTTGCAATCTGGAAAGAAATACGGCCTCAGAGGTAATCTTTGGGTTTCCCCAGAAGTTCCTGCATGAAGATTTACAGTGTTTAATCCCATTAATATCACTATACTCTGCAGGTATATTTTACACTTTCTGCTAAATACTTATTTCAGAATGCATCAGCATGGCATGGAACATAATGTGCAGCAAAAAATAATCTCCACGGAAATCATGAGACCTGGATTCATCGGTGCAGTCATGCTATGCTTGCTCAGCAAAGGCATCATAGCTTGGCCCAACTGCTTTTTCCCTGAAAGTCTCATTCAAAAATGGCATTAGTAAAATTTAGTTTGCACACACTAAAAGAAAAAGAGCAAGTGTTTGTGTTTCACTGTGTTTCTGTACATCACTATCCTGGGCTCCTCGGGGGAGCAAGAAGCAACCAGAACCATGACCCACTGTGCATAACCCAGCCTTTGCACCACCGGAAAAGGCATCTTTGCTGTGGTCCTGCTAACTGCTGGAATCTGAGGGATTTTTTTGGATCAAGAGGAGACTGTTAAAGTGGTTTATCCCCACCTGCTGCAGGAGGGTTCTCAGTGGGAATGGGAAACTGCTCCTTTTGAATGAGCCTAAACCAGAAACTGTGTCCTGGAAGTTTACTTAATCTGGTCCAAGATAACCATGATAACCATAACATGATAATGGGGTTTCAGTCCATGGGAGGATACCAGAGTGACTCTGAAATAAAACTCTCCCTTTGGGAGTAAACCCACCACAGCCTCAGTGTTGTTTGGCTTGATAAATCCAGACTTACTGGATTGCACAGTTTGGTGACACAGTAAAGAAATGTGGAAATACCATGGCAAGATGGACTGTGGTCTCCCAAGAAGGGATTAACAATTAGTGGGGGGGTTGTGTCTTTTTAAGCAAACAAAAAAACACAAAAAAACACAAACCAAACCAAAACCAAACCAAACCAAACAAAAAAAAAAAAAAAAAAAAAAAAAAAAAAAAAAAAAAAAAAAAAAAAAAAAAACCACCACAAAACCAACAACACGACAAGCAGAAAAGGAAGTGATGCATTCCCTGGAAATGTTCAATGCCAGGCTGGGTGGAGTCCTGGGCAATCTAATTTAGTGAGTATCATCCCTGCCCATGCAGGTGGCTTAGACTACATGAGCTTTAAGGTCCCTTTCAACCCAAGCTGAATAGAATCATAGAATTATGATTCTCTGAAACACAATATGTGTTTTATTTTACTGCAGATGGCAGTAGATGAGGCCCTTCAAAGATCTATAAAATACCAGATTCCTACATTCCCTTGGGATCCTGACTGTGTTTAATCTCTACAGCCTCTAAAAGATTTGACCTACAACTAACAATATTATTTCTTACCTGTGTCTATCTGCAGACAAGCTCCATATAAACCTCATTTTATACCTCCTGGGTAGCTCAGAAACATTGATCTTCAAAGCACAGTTATGGAGTGGTCTGGTAACAACAGGAATGTACTAAATTGTGCCACTCTGGGAGTGTTCAAGGCGTTTGCTAGAAGTTTCTCTTCAAGTAATACTCAGTCTCACTCACCGTATGAGGTGAGAAGGAGTCACAACACAGAATGACTCAGCTGATGATGTGGTGAATAACTGTCAGTTATTTGTCTGGCACTGTTACGCCAGCTCTCCAAGCTTCTGGGAGAAAGTAAATGTCAAAGGCACCTTTAACCCAGGAGCTGAGCTTTTTCAAGAGCTGATATTTAATATATTCATGCCAGGCTAAATAGGAAGGGTGACACAGGTGATCATCTGCTGTGCCGAAGCACCATCTGTCAGTGTAATGAAGAAGGGCACGCTGAAAACAGATTATATTCACCTGAAAAAAAAAAAAATTGCTGAAGTTTAGACTGGGCACTCAAAGGCCAATCCTTTCCCTGTTGACTTCAGGCCAGAATGAGATTATGAGCTGTCTTAATTTGTCTCACTTCCAGTTCTTGTAAGCAGGGAAATAGAAACCTGAATAAAGTGAGCAGTAAATACTTCCTTGGTGTGCAGAGAAACAGAACTCCTCTTAGCCCTCTCAAATACCTTTTGAAACAGAATTAACTTGGTTGCTATGTTTCTGTGCTTCTCCAGAGTAAGACACTACATGCTGGTGGGGTCATCTTGCTGAAGAGAGAAGGGATTGCCAGGGAGCTGCAGGTTAGGGAGAGAAAGTGTTCTGAGAAGTTCTGTTGTTGTGAAAAGGACTGGTAATCCCTGGGGACCCACAACCTGCACACCACTGCTGTGTCCCTCACTGCAGGAGTCACCCTCCAGAGAGGCAAGAAGAGAGGGAGGAAATGCCATGTTTCCCTGGAAGGTAGGTCCTCTGTGCTCCCCTTTGTTTAACTACCTGCAGGGGAAAAGTTTAGCCCCTTTCTGCTGTGTCCCCTGCAATCTGTGGTATTTGGCTGAGGGCTGGACTTGATGATCTTGGGGGTCTTTTTCAACATTTATGATTTCATTATTCTGTGATCTATTAAGTCTTCCTCAACTTGTGGGTGTTCCCCATGTAGGAAATTAGTGGTGTGCTGTTCAAATTTGTGAGTCCTGAATAAAATTATCAGGGTCAATTAGCATTGGTTAGAGAATCTCCATTTGGAAAGTCCACAACCCTGCTCTTTTCGTATTTTTGAAAGCTGTACTTTAAGTGCATCATTTTTAAATGGTACAGCCTATTGTATGGTGTCTGAAACATATTTTGTATAATACATTCCCAGAGGCTCTTTGAGAGGAGCAGGGAGGTAAGAATGGGCAGCAGAAGGTGAAAATAATGAGGAAGGTTTGGAGGACACCTTTTCTCCTCACAGTTCATAGAGAGCTGTTCACTGTTTGGTTTCTTTTACCATAGACTCTTGGGAGGAGAGTTTTTGCCCCCTAATTTTTAGGATTTTTGCAGGAGTTCACATCCCACAAAGGAAAATCTTCATTCTCAAGACTATGGAAAGCTGACAAAAAATTCTATTTCTCCCGACATGTTTCAGGATTAAAAAATAACATGTCTAAGTGTGGAGACTGACTGGGATAAAACTTTCAGAAACCAGAAATAGAACTGATTCAGCACTGTTTCCTCTTCCACACTCCTTTGCCTGAAGGGATTTCTAAAAGCTAAACTCTTCTCCAGCTGGTTTTAGGGCAATCCAAATATACAAAAATGGATAATTTTTACATTAACTTGTTTTCCCCTTCATGCATGTATAATAATACATAATTATATTATATAATAATAAAAATACTCTATGCATTGTATCATAAAATATGTTATTATATTGTTATAATATGCAGCAAATATTATAAAATAAATTGCTATTAAATTATGTGAGATATATTCTATACCTGCTACAGAATGATGTAATAATACTTTTTATTCACCTGTGGGAATAAATTTGCTCTAACTATTGCTTTATTTGTGTCTATACTGGCTTTTACTTTACATACAGATTTTGAATACTCTCCCACCCACAGGGTATGATGACTTTTGTCCTGAGTATCTCTTGGTTCTCAGCTCTCAACTCTCATACTGAAGACTGAGGTCAGATATTTCCCTCTAAAGTGTTTTTTATCCTTACCTTTCTTTCAAACTTTTTCAAGAGGTTGCCAAATGACCACAGTCACAAATGACTACAATTCCCAGCGTCAGGACAATGGACAGTGGCTGGAACAGCATCCAGCCCATGTTGGGTGCTGTAATCATTGTCTCCTCAGTCTTGAACCTCTTGATTTGGGACCATGGTACAGCTCTGCCACTGACAGGGCTTCACCACTCATCTCTCAACTCCTGCTGCTTTTCAAGCACGTCTGAAAATAATATATTTCATTTTAAAATTAATGTTTTGCCATGGAAATGAGAGAAGAGAGAATAAGAAACATTCAGCTGTTTATTCTGAGGTCAGAGTATCTGCAGCCTTGGTTGGGTGTATACTAGTACAGCTGAGACTGCAGTGCTCCTGAAGAACTCTAGATGTAAAAAAAAAAACAAAACTTTTCAGAGCAAAGGAATTCAGTGCTCAAGGAGGCATTTCGCAAATAAGATATTAACTTCTAATCAAGAAGAGAGACACCACAATCTTAAACGTATTAAGTATAGAAAATGCCCTATTTGGGGAAAGGAATGTCAGATTTTCTTTATATAAATAGTCATTAAACTAAAACAGACAGCTTGTAATGCAACATAAAATACAGGTTGTAAACACATACTCCACAATGCATTTCATTTCTATCTCACTTTCCAAATTCACATCCAAAACCTAAATGTAGTTACTGTTGTGTGAACTTAGCAAAGAGAAGCATTAAAATCTTTTGTTGTTCTTTCAAAAGACAAATTGAAAGGCAAAGTAGATGACTTAAAATCTAGAAAGATCTTGTACATTGGGATACATAGTCACTTGTGGATACAGACATAAATGCTCTCTTTCAAAATACACATTACAGCCTGTGCTATGTGTGAAGGAAATAATATATACTTATATTTTCCTAATTAGTAATTTTCAAAATTAAAAATTATTTATTTTCTCTTAATCATCATTTGAAACACATATAATAAAATTGCAGAAAAGTAAATTTATAAGTTATTTTAAATTACAAAACATTGCACCTACTGGTATGTGGCAATGGCATAGGACAAATAAGAAATGTATCTTATTGAAACCACCTCACTGTTCCACATTGATGAAGAAAATAGGTAAAAATGCATGCTAAAAGGCTACATAACAAATTTTATAGTCTAATTCATTGGAGTGGACTATATCTCCCCTTTACCAGACTCTTCTTGTTTTTCATGCATAGAGATGATAATTTATTTTTCTGTAAAAGTGGGTGCTGTATTTTTGTCTCTAATCTGAGAATTTTAGTGTATAGCAAAAAACACTCTCTGAAATGTCTTGTGTCTGATCTTTATTTTAATTGAACCAGGCTGGTAAAGTAATGCTCATACAAGCTGCTAATGTGTGTGTAGTTTATCTTCATTTAATGAAATGTCAGGTTTAGGACAGGAGAATTGTAGAGTTTCCTAAGCTGTGATGTGTTTCAGAGTAATGAGATTGTGTTTCCAACATTGCCAGAACTGTTTGAACTTTCTGAAGTAGTCAGAAGGGCTGTACATGAGGTGAAACACTTTGCCTCCTTACAATTTGTTCCCCTTTAATTCTAAAAGACAATTCTGAAAGGTGTGCTGTCACTGATCAGCATGTACAATTCACACTAAGGCCACTGGGGGCTGGCACACAAATCAGCTTCAGTACATGTTCCCAAAAACACCTTGCTCTCAAAATAATTGAAAAATGCTGTTTTACTGTACAGTTCTTCAACAAAAGAGGGAAAAAAATAAAAAGAGACCTTGTCCAAAATTATTCTATTTCTTTTTTTTCTCCTTAGAAATTGCCAAAAATGTCAGTGCTCAACCTTGCATGGGGAAGAGCACACTGCTGAATTACAGGCTTGAAAACCAGCTTGCTGTGCTGCTACCTAATTCCTACAAAAGAGGGAGAGAAATTAAAAAGCAGGCTGGCAATATTTTCTGATTATGTGGAGAGTAAACTTCTCATTTTGATCCTGTTTTCTATCACAGAATCGTAGAATACCCTGAGTTGGAATAGACCCATAAGGATCATCGAAATCCAGCTCCTGGCCCCACAGAGAACAGCCCCAAGAATCCCACAATGAGCCTGACAGCAATGCCCCAATGCTTCATGAACTCTGTCAGGCTGGTGCTGTGACCACTGCCCTGGGGAGCCTGTCCAGTGCCCAACCACCCTCTGGTGGAAGAACCTTTTCCCGACACCCATCCGAAAATATCCAATAGCCCAGTTCCCCTGTTGAATTATAGGAAAAATTATTTCAGCCTTTTCTGCACAGATTATTCCTGAACAGGGCTACATGGAGATGGTTGAATTATTACACGAACTGAACAGTAGGCAAACATAAAAAAACAAAGACATGCTGCATTGCAGCAATACCACTGTATTCAACCACAGCAGTTCAAAGGACTGCCTTATACACTCATTCAACAAATGACATTTCCCCTCCAACCCCCATCTAGGTTATTTTACTGAAACTGCTGAAAAGAAAAACATTCTTCATAACAGGTGGAAGTTAAGTCTCCTGGGAGACAATGAGACTCTTCTTGTTATCTTCATTGTTTACATTCTATTTTCTTACCTTAATTACTCAGAGGCATGTGTATATTTACCAATTTTGAACAAAAACATGAAAACATACATGGTAAACTGAAGCTTTCAACGTAGTCCCAGAAAAAATTTCCCTTCCTGAGGCAGGGTGGAGTTTCAGGACTTTTGACCTCAGTATTGTGAAGTACTGTAAATGTATCCACTTACAGCATTTTCTCATATATGAAGGGAGGAAAAAAAAAACCAAAACTGAATTTGAAATAAGCTAGAGGCATGAAATAAAATGCTATAAATACAATATATCTTTTATATCACAAAGTTCATATGATTCAAAAGAAGACCTGTGGGGAAAAGGCTATTGAACTTTCCTTGGAAGGTGACAGAAATAAATCTACTCTAATTTATCAGCCAGTATGGGACCAAAGTCTCTCCAATCAGAAGACATTGAGATCTATATATGAAGCGCAGTAAAAAAAAGGGGGAAAAGAAAGGGAAAAAGAAACACCCCAGAAGTTCTACCTTTAACCAATTCAGACTCACAGACTTCAAACAAGCAAAATAAAAAAGTTAATAGACACTGTAAGAGACAAACTATTCTTTGGACAGAAAAAGTCTCTGATACATGTTGATGGGTATATATTCATCTTTTTAACCCACGAGATACTGTGCACTTAATTCTAATACCACATTTTGAAAGTGGGAGAAGTTGTAAACAGTGGTAGGATGATATGGGTGTTAAGGACTCACCACATTGGGTTCTTAGACTCTTCTCGCCATTTGGTATTTTTCCTTTTATGCCCCATTGACACAGCTGGGAAGAGTACTCCAGCTAAAAGGACTTCTAAGATTCACAAAACAGAATTGCTCTGTTTGAGTCTTGATCATAAAACCTTGCAGGAATCTAAAGTGCATCCCTCTTGCTGACATTTGGGGCTGGGTGGGCATGTACAACTCTGTGGTGACGAGGGCAGGTGTCCCCACTAGGACATTCTGTCAACTCTGGTGCTTCACTCCAGAGAGCAGCAGCCTGAACATCTGGGGATGTGTCACCCACACAGCAAGTGTCACAGTCTGGTTGATTGTTAAGGTGCCACAACCTTCCTCATTAGAAGCCTCTTTAAAAAGACACCTGGTTTGATGGGGGCACAGGCACTCTCAGGCATGCAGTGATTTGCTCTTTTGTCAGGCTGTCTGAGCAGCAGATCCATGATTGCCACCTCGGGTGACAGAACAGGAATAAAACAGCAAGATGGGGTATTTCCAATCTCCAGGAGACTTTCTTTATTTGGCAGAGTCCAAAGGGGAAGGAAGCAAGTAGCCCAAGGGGAGAGGGATTGTATAGGGTAGCCAGGGAGTGGGGTTTCATAACTTGGCCAGTGGGGAAAGGAATTGGGAAAGGGACCAATCAGGGAAAGGATCCAAAAAGAACCAATCAGGAGGGGTAAAAACCAGGAACAAGGGGAATAACCAATACGGTACGAAACATTAACATAGAACTGCAAAGGCTCATGGGTTGGAGCATTTTGCTCACCCTGAGCTACAAGTAAATCTCCCAGAGGGACTTCCCAAGAGGGAGTCACTGCTGCCTGAGTCAGACTAGAGGCTGCATACTCTCCCAGGCAGTGAAATATCTTCTGTGGAATGGCCTAGGGACCACCACAAGGAGAAAACATGGTGGGCCTTGGCCAATGGTCAGCATCCAAAATGTGGCAAAACAGGGTTACTGCTCAGTTTTGAGCTACTGATTGACAGCTTACAATAGCTAATGTTAATAATACCATTGCCCTGTGATTAGTGTTATGAGGTCTGTGTAATGTCTCTTACTCTTCTAATATTCATCTAATTGAGCTCCATTAAGCATTTTTAGCCAACTTGTTAATTTCCTAATCAAAACATTAAAAACAGACTGTCAGATTTTTAACTTTAATTCTACTTGGTTAGTTCCATGCAGGGAGGTTTGTTTTGGCTTGGACCACTCTGCAGTGCTGCAAGTTGAGTGTCCCCTGAGCTCCTTGTGCATTTTTTAAAGATCTCAGTGTTTCAGGTAATTGGACTGGGAACTGTTTCCTGTGCACTGGTTGCAGATTAAGGAAATTAAGGGTGCAACAGTTAGAAAGGCGCATTTCTGATTTAATTTGCTCTCTGGAATGACAGAGCTATTCAATCAATTTCAGAGCATTGCTATTATTCTGGAAGACTGCCAGCCAGAAAAGTATAACTAAATTTTTAGCTGGATTTGAAACAAACAAAATAGAACAGGGGAGCAATTGGCACTATTGTAATATAAAAAACCTGAAAGTTTGCAGAACAAACTGACTTCAATAGGTGTTGACTTTTAATTAAATGAGAAAGTGATTATTTTAAAAATCCTTTCTTTGCAAGGCATCTGAAGATGTGGAAAAAGACAGAAGATGACATCTTTTTTTATTCAGAAAATAGGAATATGGATACTTCATATGATAAAGAAAGCAAAAGAAGAATTCTTACAAGTGGAG
The DNA here is from genome assembly GCA_013397095.1 of Sterrhoptilus dennistouni. Lineage (NCBI taxonomy): Eukaryota > Metazoa > Chordata > Aves > Passeriformes > Zosteropidae > Sterrhoptilus > Sterrhoptilus dennistouni. Next base: position 2,205,489 of record VWZU01010239.1, read on the forward strand.
GGTAGACAAATAGGTATATATATAATATATATATTTATAATAATATATATATTAAAATTATTGTTATTGCACACTTGGCAGATTAAATAGTAGAAGAGATTGTTGTTAATGAGGATAAAGCTACTTTCTTTGTTCCCTAATGTCCATAAATGTAGTTTGTGCATCTTCTGGAAAGGAGTTTGAATGAAAATGTATGGGACATTTGGTTGCTGTTGTTTGATTATTTTCCTCACTCCTTTATACTGAAGAATAGTAGTAATGAAACTGGGAAACTGTATTGGAGGGCTGCTGATTGTGTCTAAAGCAGGAATGCTGTAGCATGCCTTGCCATTATTGTCCTGTCATGAATTAGGCTGAAGTTTGAACAATATGCAGCCAACAGAGTTTTATCTAATGATTATAAAATCAGCCATTGTCTCAAGTAAAAAATGGTCAGATTTTCCCTAAATTCTCAGGAAAAAAATAAAATATTGTTTTCCTTTAAATTCATAAATACTGAGGAGACTCAAAAACTTACAGTAGGCATTTCAAGTTTTAGTAGATGAATTATGACTTTGCTCAATTTGAAATATAAAGGAAGATACATTTGGTACTCTGAAAGAGTTAAATTTTATAAAGTAAGAAATGTATATAAGTACCTGGAGGGACAGTGTTAAGGGGTTGGAGCCAGGCTTTTTTTGGTGCTGCTAAGCAATAGGACAAGAGGCAACTGACAAACTGGTGCACAAGAGGGAAAACTGAAATCTCCATGAATTTTGAGACCTCCAAGATTTAAGGCTATCAAGAATCTGTATGACAAGAAAGCAGAAAAAAAAGAGATGAGGAAAGAACATTTAGCCAATCACTCCAATAAAGATACTAGGAATAAGTGTTAGGTTTATGAACAGGAAAAGAACAATTAGCAAGCTATGCCTTAGCTGTCAAGTAATGTAGGGTTTAAGCAAGAATTGCCAGAAGTCAAGCTGAGAGCTGAGACCTTATAAAGAAATAAAAGAAACAGTTAGAGAAACAAAAAATAGGTGATAAAAAGTGGAGTTCCTAAGTATAGAACCAGCAGGGATTATCTAAGCAAGTCTCCAAAGTCACAGAATCACACTGAATCACAGAATCACTGGGTTGGAAGAGACCTCCAAGATCATTGAGTCCAACCCAACCCCAACCTCAACTAAACCATGGCACCAAGTGCCACATCCTGTCTTTTTTTGAACACATCCAGGGATGGTGAATCCACCACTTCCCCGAGCAGATCATTACAGTACTTTATCATCCTTCCCATAAAAACCTTTTCCTAATATCCAACCTATGATTCCCTTGGCACAGCTAAAGGCTGTGTCCTCTTGTTCTGTCAGTTCCTGCCTGGAGACAGAGACCAACCCCCATCTGGCTACAACCACCTTTCAAGAGGTTGTAGAGAGTGATAAGGTCAGTTACTACTCTCAGTTTTCATTATAAAAGCTTCAAAGATATAAAGGTGAAATGCAAAATGAACACAGAGGTGTTGAAATGACCATGTTAGAACCAAAAGGAAAACTCAAAGTACTCTACAGAAACCTGACAGGTGCAGCAAAACAAATGTTAATTCTGGTAACAATAATCCCACCTAACTCAAATTTAGGATAAGTGGATATAAAAGGCAAAAGGATTTAAAGTAATAAAGAAAGAATGAAGAGATTGAGAAATTATTACATCTGGGAATCTGCTGTCCAAAGTATGCATAATTTTGGGATAAACTTTGGAGGAAATATTGCAAGCTGAGATGTAAAGGGGAAATGAGGATGACGCGTAACACAATTCACCTAAATGTAACATTATTTACCTAAAAGAAATTTGATTCCACCTTTGAAATTCTTCCATCTCTGTATTTTCTACATATTTGATCTATTTGATCTAAAATTTTTCAAATATTGGTCCAATTGAGGAAGATGTAAGCAATTAATTAAAAGCAGAAAAGGAAGTGTTAAAACAAAGACCTGTAACATGTAAGTGCTGGGACTGAAGTGCAGATATTGAGCTACTAACTTGAGCTATATTAAGCTATAGACTTGAACTATTAACAGTGATTAGATTTTGTTTAGTATTTTTGCATTTACCTACCAAAAATATATATAACAGAAAAAAAAAATTAAGAAGACAGAAGATGTATTTAAAAAGTAATAGTTTTAATATACAAAAGATAAAATGTTTTGAAGAGCAATTTATTGAGATTAAAAGGCTTCTAATTCTTAAGAGTTTTCAATATTTGGGATGTAGAAAGAACAGTTTTCCAGTAGCCAACACTGAAGATTTGAAAAAAGGCAAAGCAAATCCCTAATTATTTATAATACTGTTGTTTGTAAGATTATGAAAGGCACTGTATTGTGCATTATTTGTAGTGGCAGGTGGTTGGTGTTACTCACTTCAGAGGTCCTGTACAGTCCAAAGCACCTTAGTGCAATGACCTAACAATTTTACAGCTCTGAAAGAAAAAATGTGCTATAGATTTATACCAGCTCTGACTTTAACTCTGGCTTTCCAGCATGGGACTGATAAGTTTAAAGGTATTTTTCTTGCATGTGCCATAGGACAACACAGTTTTCATCTATCATCCTGAGCTGCCTTTCACCTCAGAGTGCTGGGGCTACCAGTTTGGACGCAGCACAAGCTCTCCCGTAGCTCACACCCTTCAGTTAGAGAAACAAAAGTTGGGGTTTTTTAATAAATTTTCCAGCAGATGTAGTTTTTGTGAATACGAATGATGAATAGCATTGACAAGTAAGTATAACATTTGATTGGACCACAGTGCTCATAAATCAGAAAACCAAGGTCTAAAATGTAAATCAAAGCCACAGGACTGAAAAAACCACCCCAGAAATAAGTATAAAAATCTGCCAGAGAACAATCAAGCTTTTCAGTTAAAATTCCCTAAGCACAAGCCAAGACCAGAAGTGATTAAAGTCATATGTTCTTGAAGTGATATTTTCCAAACTATTAGCATCTTAAATTTCATCTCCTGGCTAGAGTGAAAAATGAGCCAAGTCTTTTAAAATATACTCCTTTAATGTATTTAGATATGGCACAAACAAAATTAATTTCTTTCTTCATGAGATTGGCAGCACCAATAAAAGATGTACTCTGACTTTTAAGAGAAATGCTTCTTACAGTTGTATTTCTCAGTGTCTGCATGCATTTTTTTAAAGAGGCCTCTAATCTTAACAACAGTTACATCAAGTAAAAAAATATTACCTGATTAAAGAAGCTGTTTTCAGGCCTTGAGATCCACTTGTTGGAAATGCTTTGCCCCAACTCTGCAGCATCTTTGTACAGGTAGAATTTTTTTCTATCTGCCCCCCAGGGTATTTCTCAGGAAGCAAAGCAGGCTTTGATCCTGAAGCCAAGTGATGGTGATAGTTTCCAGTGTTGGCTCACTGATGTCAAATAAAGCACATACTGACATTTCTGTCTTTCCCTCTTCGAGGGCACATAAAGTGATCTCTTCATTGTCTTTGGCCAACAGTTTCATTTAGTTTGTCAAAAATGAGCAGCTTTGAGATCTCACATGTCAGTCAGATCAGGAACATTTACAGGAAAGTAAAGATAGAAAAAGAGAAATGTATAAAAGAGAATTTTTGCATCTTTAAGGCACAAGATGTGGTGATGCATCCCTCCACAACAATTCCTCCACAATTTCTGGGCCTGGTCTAGGATCCCAGGAGTTCCTGATGAGCCTTGACCAGACTAGCTGGGGGATGAAGCATCTCTGACTGTACCAGTTTCTCTTCCATGACACAGATGGAAACAGCACTGAGTGTAACAGGAACATCAGCTGCCCAGCCAAGGTGGGGAACAAAGGATAATCAGTCATCCCTGATGGCCTATGAATCTATAATAAGTTTTTGTTACAATTGTAGTAAATCCTATTTAATCACTTTACAATTATTAAATTGGTGAATGATTAAATGCTGCTAAATCCTTTTGCACCCTTGTCTTTTGTATTTGCAACCTAACCCATTTTTTACCAGGTAAATATTCTAAATTGACTCATGATTTTTCCATTGTATGCTTCATCCATGCATTAAGTAATAAAGTGAACTTCGTCGCTAAACTCAAAGTTGGATATTCACGAATTCAGATTAAAAGCTGTTTTTTGCCAATATCTTTGATGGCGATGTTTTAAGTGGCTGAAACCACTCATTAATGAGTAAAAGGCCATAAGGCCACAGTTAAATTAGTTCAAATGTACACTGAGCCTTAAAATGTGAATTAACCCTCAGTATGGTGCTTTCTCCATCTAAATGAAGAAGAAAGGAACCTACTTATTGTTCTCTTTGTGGGGTAATTTTTAGTGTTGAACAGATATTTTCAGAATTGCTAGATGTTATTTTGTGTCTGCTTGTGCTATGAGTATGTATTCTTGTGAAATACGAGTGGGAGATATTAAGGGAATGTCACTTGACGGGAAAAAAAGGAGAAAAAGCATTCCTGACCAGTATTAAAAAATTGCGTAGGAGCTCAAGACCATCTCTGCATGAAATCTGACATACCTTAGCTCTGCTAGACAACACAATGGTTAAGAATAGAAAGCAACAGTTATCTAAGTACTAAAAAGTTGCCTTCAAGGCCACAATTTGAAAAACAGAAGAAACACAGTGTTATTTTCTTCCTTCTTTCAGAGCTTTGAGAAGGCTTTCAATGATGCTTTTCAGGTCATGAAAGCAAGGTGCTGCAGGGAAACAGGCAGGAGCAAGTCCTCCTCCTGCCTGTGCTTCTTCTAGTCTGTGAAGTTCTAAGCACCCTGCTCCTTTCATAATGAAAAGATTTTGTTCTTGGAATCTGATGCAATACATAACAGAGGAAAAACTAGGAAAGAGGCAAGAAACCTCTTGCAGGTTTCTCAGCAGCAGAACTGAAATGAAGACAATTCACATTTAGTGTAGCAGGTGTGTGGTAAGAAAGTATTTTTATGTTTGCAGGTATGAATCTGAAGACTGATGTAACTTCCCTTTCATGCACTTCTAATCAGGAATATACTGATCAGTTCAGGAACCAAAAGGCCTAATTGTGACAACCAAAAGGCCTAATTGTGAATCACCCTTTTAAACAGGGATTCTCAGTAGCTCTATGTGGCAGCACACGTGTAGTACAAGGGGATTTCATGTATACTCTCCTGCCTAAGCAAGAGTAATCTTATTAAAATGTCTTCATACTCTTGCATTCATTTTTTCTTATTTTTAAAGACAAACAAGAATGAAATTCCAAATGTCCCATTTTCCATGTTGCAATTGAACCAATAAAGCCACAAAAGCTCCACTGTCAGGATCTCTGAAAATCAGGGCTGCTTCAGAAATGGGAATGAAGGATATTTTCTTGGATTTCAAGTTTCTGTCATACAAATTCCTTATTCCTTGTGCCTGCTTTGAAAGGTCTTCTAATGAATGTGGAGATCAGAGAGCAAAGTTATGCCACAGGGCTGTTCCCATGCAAACAGCAACTGTGGGATAACTCTATGAGCACAAGCTAACTCATTACCAGAGTCTTCAAAATTCCTATCAGGAGTATGCACATGAGAATGTGCTTAAGGAAACAAAATTAGTAATGAGACCTATACCATTATCATTTCTCATGCCTTTAAAAAGATAATACAAACACTACTATACAGAGTAATTTGGATGCATTTTTTACTATGCCTGGCATTCACAGAGGCTGTAAAATCTCTTTTTCATGAGCAACTATAGACATAGATTTCACAGAAAACAAATTTAAAACAAAAATATAGAAATCTCTCCTGTTTCAAATCACAAAACTATTTTGGAGATATTTGGAAGTAATGGAGATAACAGAACAGTCTTGGTTAGCCTGATACTTAGCAATCACTCTTAATAAAACACCAAATACTACCTGATCTAGTAAATTTACATTGCAGCAATTATGGAAATGGGGCAGGCTTATTTTCGTTCAATATTTTAAAATGTTTTCTCAGTCATATTTATTCAAAATCTTCATGCTTCTCTGCCTCTAGCTGTGAAAAACAGAGGACAGAGAGGTGTTAAAGAAAAAAAACTCTTGTCTTTGACTTGTCACAAAGAAAATTTTGGACCATTTGTTCTTTACTTCAAATATTTAAGCCTGAAATTCTTTCCTGTCCATTCTTTCTTCTAGTCAATTTTTTATCGTACAGGGACTCTTAAACTTTGCTGAGAGGCTTTATGGGCAATGGGCCAGGTCCCCAGGTCTGCAGCTAAATTAAATTAAATAAAGCAGATTGTCTCTGCTCTAATACAGAAAGACTGAGTGATTCAGATTTATAATACATCAAGTTGCCTACTGAAATTCTTCTAGGAGATACATAAACACATGCTTAAATTTCTGTCTGGAGCTTAATCACGTTATTCCCTTTGCCTTTACTAGGATTAAATCACGCGTTCATTCCTTGTGATTAAGCACTTTCCTGCCTTTTGCTGCTTTTCCTACCCAGTGCCAAAGGGCTGCACCCACAGTCACTAGGTGCAGGACCACTCCAATGAACATCAGCACCTGAGACCTGCAGAGCTACAGCTAAATTCACCTGGCATGAGTGAGGCCTGTACTTTGCACCCACAGAATCACACAGAATCATGGAATCATTAGGTTGGAAGAGACCTCCAAGATCATTGAGTCCAACCCAACCCTTACCTGAAATAAACCATGGCACCAAGTGCCACATCCAGTCTTTTCATAAACACATCCAGAGATGGTGAATTCACCACCTCCCCAGGTAGAACATTCCAATACTTTATTACCGTTTCTGTAAAAAACTTTTTCCTGATATCCAGCCTATATTTCTCGTGGTGCAGCCTGTGTCCTCCTGTTCTGTCAGTTGCTGCCTGCAGAAAGAGACCAACTCCCACATAACTACAGCCACCTTTCAGGAAGTTGTAGAGAGTGACAGGGTCACCTCTGAGTCTCCTTTTCTCCAGGATAAACAACCTCAGCTCCTTCAGTTGTTACTCACAGGGCTTGTGTTCCAAGCCCCTCACCAGCCTCGTTGCCTCCTCTGGACGTGGTCAAGTGTCTCAACATCCTTCCTAAACTGAGGGGCCAGAACTGGACACAGCACTCAATGTCCTTTCTTAACTGAGGGGCCAGATCTGGACACAGCACTCAATGTCCTTTCTTAACTGAGGGGCCAGATCTGGACACAGCACTCACAGTACACCCCTGTGGTCTGAAATCAGAGAGCACTTATTTGTGTGCACCACAGCTGCCTCTCTGCCCTAGTTTTTTTTAAATAAAGCCTAAGTATGCAGAGAGATACCAAAATCATCCCAACAGGGAGCCACACAGAAACAAGGTGCACACATGTCAGTCAGGTTTATCTGGCACCCCCTGAGCTGCACCAGCAGTGTTGTTGCATTTGAATTCTTCTTAGGTTTTCAAGTTTTTCCTCTTCTGCTTTCTGACCTCCACTTCATTTTCATTTTCCACCCATTTTATCCTGTATCCACATGACTGCAAGATTTTTGCACACTACACATTTAGAATCAATAGACAAAAATCCCAGAAATGCTTCAAAACAGAAAACCTTTGAAAATAATGTGTTGAATTCAGTTAACTGAAAAACAGATTCCTTGAATAGCTATTCCAAAGAGCTATACTTTTGAAAACCAAAACAAAGCTTACAAAAATTGATTCTCCAAAGGTCACTTTCTTCTTATTTTCCCAGTAGTTGCAGCAAACAAAACACTCTACATCTCTAAAATAATTACAGAGAAAAATAAAAGTATTCCTAATTTCTTGATGCTGCGTAAACTGAGACTAAAACTGTCTTTAGAGACACACATAATTGCAATTCATGAAAAACCACTTAAATGAGCAATAGGTATTTCTTTGAAAAAGTTCTCAACCTTCCTGTGCTGCTTCAAAACTTGGTTTGGGTGGTTTAGAAACCTGAATATTGGTTTTCTGACTAATTTACAACTAAATTTTGAAAGCTATTTATAGAATTTGCAGATACATAAATACTTGTAATAGCTTTTGGTTTCTTTACCTTTTGGTTTGCTTGTATCAAAGACCAGCTTTTTTTAAAAAAAAAAAAGTTATTTATTTGTGTTTATAATAAGGGTTTCCAGAGTGTTCCATGGACTTCTACTAAATGTATTATCTATAATCACAAACTGAATTACTGCCCTCATCCTTGTTCATGCAGGGACACATTTGTAGGTTATATATATATATAT
>VWZU01010240.1:8330-34325 GCA_013397095.1 Sterrhoptilus dennistouni
TCCTGCTTTTCTAAAGTTGGGAAAGCGATTGAGCTTCCACAGCATGGCAAATCTGCTGATGCTTCTCAAGAACAGACATTTCATTGGATCCAATATGTTTGTCTTTTGGAAACCTGTTCCTTCCTTCACTGTACAGACTTCTATGGTGACTCTGTAAAATAAGCGCATGCAAAACATAGGGATACATAATTTCCCTCTTACTCACCTGCGATACTCTGTGCCTGTAATGCCTGCAGCTGACAAAACTTTCTTTGTAAGCTTTTTTCCATTTCAGAGTCTGTGTTACAAGTATCCTTGATGTGATTCTTGGGATAACTCTTAGCCAAATTCTGCATGTTACTCTGTTGTTGTACAAGCAGCTGCCAGATGGCAATACAGAGAAAATACATTTAACGTCAGTCACCTCACTGGAAGCCAGATGGCACAGCAGAAGCTGGAACAAGATGTTTGCCAGCTCATTCTGGCTTCCAGCTGTGGTCCCGTGCTCCACCATGACCGTGTGGACAATGGCCTCTTGACTGTCATTGTGACACTGCTGTTAAAACGTTCCTGGCCACACTTTGTGTTCATTCACTGAGCTGAATTGCTGACATTGACTCGTCCTTCCTCCCCAAAAGCTGCGCTGAAGAACAATTAGAAATGGGTGTGTGAAAGTCAGTGGGGCAGATAATTCTTTGTTGGCTGCTTGTCTGCCGTGATGAAGTGCATATACCAAATCTTTTGGATGTGTTCCTGCAGGGGAGGGAAAGTCACTGAAAGTAGCTCACGTGGTTGTTCTGTTTTTTTAACTCAACTTGTCAAAATTGTAGTCAGTCTGATTGTTAAATTCAGCAGGGGTTATTATGCTCTAAATGCAAGGAGTCTCTCAGTCTTTCAAGTGGTGGTAAAAAGGGAAAAGTAACTGGCCTCTAGGGATAGGGAGCACAGGCAATGCTTCTGGACCATTCCAGTTTGTCCAGTTTTCATACACAATCTCTTAAATCCTCTACCTTGTCTGGCCCATCTATCTGCCTGATAGATCTGGTGGAGGAACATGCCTCAGTCTTTGCTCTGTGAAAAAAGCAAACAGCCTGTCTAATGAAATGCTCAAGCTACAGCAGATGCTGCTTCCATGTCTTTCTCATGAGAAGTTATGGGATACAGTAACAGCACTGGTTGCTGCCATTTGGGAGATGATAATCATTTATAACCCAGACTGTTATGAGGCTATAAACCAGGGTGAATTGGGTGCTTGGAATTCAGCTTAGCAATAATCAAATACAAAGTACTTATGGCAGGTGGCTCTGAACGAGGTAAAGAGAAACTAGTTGGCTTGTTATGCTTTTTGAAGGAAGATGTCAGTACGATGAGGCCATTTATACAGTCAAAGTGGGATGACATAAAGAGTTCAGAAGTTGCCAACTAAACACTGTTTCCAAACAAAGCTTTAAATCTTTGGCAAATAACAATCTTTGACCAACAACAATCTTTAACCAACCAACTTTTATGTAAAAGTAATCAAGTAAACTCTATGGATCCTTTACAACACTGGCAAACGTCCACGTATTATAGAATTGCTTATTTTTTCCTTCAACTTTCTTCATAGAAAGTGCACTGCCTATATCTGACTTCTGAAAATGGGAGCCATAGGATGTCCTGGACTAGCTGCTGTCCGAGTGGAGATTATAACTTTTAAAAAAGAACCCCATGGTTCTTAAAATCCTTCTAGATAATCAAAAATCAGTTGGATTTGCTAAAAAATTTTACTATTTGCTTTTAGTTATGACTTATTTTTAGCTAAGTCTCTGTACTGTTGGGTATTATAGAATCCCAAAATGGTTTAGGTTGGAAGAGACCTTAAAGCTCATCCAATCCCAGCTCTTCCCTGGGCAGGGACACCTTTCACAAGAACAGGTTGTTCCAAGCTCTATCTAACCTGGCCCTGGACACTTCCAGGGATGGGGCAGCTTCTCTGGGCAACCTGTGCCAGGGCCTCATCCTCACAGGGAACAATTTCTTCCTAATATCGAACCTAGATCTACTCTCTTCATATGGTTCTATCTTTGCATAGCCTTTTTTTACCAAATCCATTACCCATTGACACTGATCTTCAACAATTCCTTAAATAAACCAAGAAGACTGAGATCCTTCTGTCTATCATTATTAATTGTTTTCTAATCATAATCTTCCCCAAAGCACCTTTCTGTGACCTTTTTAAGCTTCCATCACTCTTCTTCAGTTGTGGATACCATACATCTCCACGTTTTAGTGAGACACAGAAGTCCCATGAGTAATTTGTGGGGAGAAGTCAGGCCTGCAGAGAGAGAGAGGACTCAGAGAAGGGCATTGCTGAGTATTTTGTTTGTTCAACTCTTTGTGTAAGGGCTAACAGCAAACATTGCTGAGAGAATTGAGTGGTATCTTAGGTTAATTAATCAGCTGTGCTTGCCCGTATGACATAAAGTTACATTTACTCTGTGATTTGTGGCGGAATTGGAAACTTCCCCAAGAAAATGATGCCTTCAGTTGCACCCATACTACCTTTTGTAGCATGATCACCTTTTCAATCTGCAGTTTAGGAGTACTGACTGGTCAATGTTGTGCTTCATGATGCCACTTCTGCTTATTCTTTTTTTGACATGCTTTGCTGGAGTTCAAGGTGCCTCTGGTGGGTTTGATATGATGAAAGAACATTGTTCAGGTCACATCAGTTAATCTGATGGGGGGGAAAACCCCAACCATCCAAGATCAAGAAAGGTATGTCAGCATTTGCCCTCTACCTCTTGAAACCAGCTGAGTTCAAGCTCTGACATGTATTAAACTCAACAACAGCATTTGAGAGAATTTGAGGGAATACAATAGTTTTTGTCATCTTTGAAGTGTTGTGACAATCTTCTGCCAAAACACTGTTCTTTTATTACAATTTGGAGACTTGGACAGTGCCAAAGTACTTGTCATTTCTCAAGACTGTGTCTGCCATGGGAGAGGAATGGCAATCCTGTGTGATGATCTCTGCACAGTGACAAAACAATAACTTCAGAGGCAGCAGGTCCTCTTGCAGGATTTTATCTTTTCAGGCTAAAGTCCTAACTGAATTGTATAATTCAGTTTCTTCCACTTGCATCTTCTCTGATCTTCAGGCTGTATTTCAACGTTTGGCTGTTTTATTGTGGTGGTTTTTGTTTGTTTGTGGGGGGTTTGTTGTTGTTGTTGTTGTTGTTGGGTTGGTTTGGTTTGGTTTGGTTTTGTTAACTCTGCAAGCAAAACTGGTGCCTCTCCTTTGAACCTAACCATTAGCAATTTCTTGATGACTTTTTTCCCCCCTAGATACTTTGGGCACTTATTTCTGTTACTTTACAATAATTCAAGCACTGATTCTGAGCTCCGGTTGCATGTAAAACCCCTTAACTCAACGGAGGTTTAGGACTGGCACCTCTACGCTTACCTTAAAACAAAACAAAGCAACAGAAATTTTTCTGTCGAATCCTGCAACTTTATTTCAAACTCGTAGGAGCCATGACGTGTGTTCTCCACAAATATATGTTGCTCTCCCAAACTTTTTCCTGGGAAAACTCTTGCTTTTAAACACGAATATAGAATCACAGGAGAGTTTGGGTTCTGAAGGGACTTAAGCAGTCAGTCCCACAGGACTTAGCTCAGCTTCCAGCTACAAAAATGTTCCACCTGCAGAAGAAATTCGTCCCTTTTTAGGAGTTTGAAGCAGTTTCCCCCTCATTTTGTGCTGTTTTTCCCCTCCACTCGAGGAAGGGCGGTGTGTGCTCAGCGGAGGGGCCGCCCTGAGGGGAGCCCTGAGGGGCCCGTCCGGAGGCTCCCCGCCCTCACAGCCCCCGCTCCCCACAGCGCCGCCCCCGAACACACCGCGCGACGAGCTTCGCCCGGAGTCACAAACGCTGAATCACATTAAACTGAATTGAATGAAACCCTAAATTAATTTAAATTAAATCAAAGCCGGCTCTCTTTCCGCCGCGGCGCGGGCGCCTCTCCTCGCGAGAGGTCGCCCCCGGCAACGCCGCGGCCATGGCGGAGGAGACGGCGGCCTCTGAGGCGGCGTTCAGCCTGCAGAGTATCCTTCTTCCTCCCCAGCCTTTCCCCCTCCATCCTCATCCTCCTGATCCTCCTGCCCCCCTGGGAGTGCCGCTTCCCCGCCTCAGGGCTCGGTCCCCTCAGCGCTCCTCCCGCCCCAGCCGGGCCGGCCCCGGCACCTGCTGGAGGGGCTGTCGGGTGGGGTGAGGGCAGCCCTGAGAGTGCGGGGGGAAAGTTAAAATTCTCCCCGGCTTGTGGGTTCTTTTTGTGGGTTGTTGTTCCTGGGGACTGAAAAGGGGATGGAGCCTGTCCAGAGAAGCGCAGCGGAGCTGGGGAAGGGGCTGGAGCACCGGGAGCGGCTGAGGGAGCTGGGGAAGGGGCTGGAGAAAAGGAGGCTCAGGAGTAACTTTAGGCTCTGCACAGCTCCTGACAGGAGGGGCAGTGAGGGGGGCCCGGCTCTGCTCCCAGGGAACAGGGACAGCAGGAGAGGAAATGGCTTCAATCCATGCCAGGGGACGTTTAGATACCAGGAAAAATTTCTTCGTTCCAGACATTGGAACGGGCTGCCCAGGGAAGCGGTGCCCACACCCTCCCTGGAAGTGTTGAAAAGCTCAGTGTGGAGATATATATATAATGTCCTCACTTGAGGACATGGCTTAGCGGTGAACATGGGCGTGGTGCTTATGGTAACAGTGGTGCTTATGGTAACAGTTTGGTCTCAGAGGTCTTTTTCAACTTAAGCGATTCTATGAATACGTGCGGGTTTGGCGCTGCAGGGGCAGTGGGGTCTTGCTCACTGTAAGGTGGTGTTTGCTTTCCTGGCTGAATATCGGGGTTCCTGAATAACCCTGGGAAAAGCAGGGGAACGGAGTCCTCCAGTGTTGGTGGGACTGCCTGGGCAGGAGTTAAAATCCCATCATGAAAGGCTCTCGTCACCTCTCCTATATTAGCTATTGAGCAGTAAATACAAAATACCCTATGGAGGAGGGACAAGGTTTGTTAGTAAGACTCCCAATGTGGTGCTGGAAAAGGTGCTCCTTGAATTTCCCATCGCAGGATAACTGCTGGGATATTCATGGCTTTTGGTTTGTACTGAGGATGGGGGTTGTGATACCTAACCTAGACATAACTTTGCTGAGGCTTTTAGAGCAAAAAAAGCCTCCACCCAAATCTTTCCACGTTCTAGTTGTAGAAAATTTTGTTGGAAGTTTATGGCTTTTAAATGTGTAAATTTTTTTGGTCGTGTGACCCCCAAATCTGCTTTTGTCACCAGGCCGGATGAGCTGCCCCTGTTTTCTTTTCTACCTGTGAGCTGCAAATCAAGAAGCTCTAATGCTTTTAGAGTCCAAACAATCATACTTTAGTATATTGTATATATTTAGTATTTGGACCCTACCATGCCTTAGTTTTTCCTGCCTTGCTAGAATTAAGTTGTAAGCCAATATAAAGCCAATTTTAAAAAGTGGAAGAGTGTCCTTTTGCAGCTCATGCCTCAATTTCTACCTCAGTGAATCTGCACAGCTGTTTTCAGTGTGGTGTGCTTAAAAAAGCCCTGCCTCAGCAGATTTAACACTGTGGAGAAGTACAGTAGTTTTTAAAGTTAATTTCTCTGTTTATAGTGCACCTAGCTATGATTTTGGAAGAAAACAAACAAAAAACCCCAACCAAACAACAAAAAAACACCCCCAAAATGAAACAAGAAAAACCCCAAAAAACCCAAACAACAACAAAATCCCCAAACAAACAAAAAAACCCCAACCAACCAACCAACCAACCAACCACAACAACCACAACCACAACCACAACCACAACAACAACAAAAACAAAACCTCCTAGGATTTTAAAGTAATATTTATTCTGGGCAAATTGTTTGAAATGACAAATTAGTTTAGACCACAGTGGATCGCAAGGACAGTCAGGTCAATAGAAAATTGAGGAAAAAAAATCCCCAGTTTTTGAAAGTTTATTACTTATCAGAGGCTTATTGTGTTCAGCTGTTGGCTTTCCAGATGGATACAATTTATCTGAGGTTTTCTGGTGCTGTGATGCTGTAGTCTTGAATGCAGATGATACTTTTACCTACGTTTTGTATTTTTACCTATATACTGTACTGTGAGAACTGGCAAAAGGCTTGTCTTAAGGAGAATAATTTAGATTTGGGCAACTTGGTGCAAAGCTGGAAAATCATGTATGAGGTACTGAATTGCCAGCTTTTCTTTTCTTTGGAAGTTAATTTCTGGTTTATTTACATGGGTCACTTGCAGGCTAACTGATTTACTAGGGAAACTGTCAACAGCATCTGCTAAAAACATTTCATTATTCTTTCATGGGCTGTGAGGCTAGTGGATGAAAAGATGTTTACTTGGCTTTTATTTTAGACTATTTGTAGTTATATTTAATCAAAAGTTTGACACTAAAGCGTTTCAAGGAACTGTAGATAATTTCTAAATGAATTTTTGAGTTTTGAAAGTTCCTGGTCGTTTTATTGTAACTGTCTTGTGATTATTAAGGCATTTGTATCAGCTCTTTTAAGTGGCACTGTGGTGTTCAGGGTTTGACCTCAGGTGTTCCTGTTTGAACTCACACATCTGAGTTTGCTAAAAACGGGTATTTTCTGAGAGCATGAGAAGCTAGTTCTGCTCACAAGGCTGTGGAAATCCTAATGCAAAAAGAACCCCTCTCAAAACTGATGTTTGGCTGAGGGCAGAATTGAGCTGCTGTTTTATTTTGGAATAGTGCTTGGCTTCTGAGATCTGATGAGTCAATTTTTAATGGTGTTCAAACCTGTAAAAACTTAAACCTAAATTCTGTCTCTGTGCACTGGGCAAGAACTGGGCTTGCTCACCTTGAGGCTGAAGGAAACATTGGAAGTTGAAAGTCTTGTGTTGGAAAGAGCAGGGGTGGAGGTGATGATAGCAGATTTAGAGATGGTTATTTTAGGATATTTTTTCCTAAGTTGGAACTCCTCACATGCACCAGCTGTTTCAGACTTAACTAAACCTGCAGACATTTCCATAACAGAGGACCCTAAATATGATTATCAGTATGAAGAGGTAACTTACTAAATTGATAATCTTATGATATATTTTGATAGAATGTTCATGTTTCGTTCTTTTTACTTTATCAGTCACATAGATATCCTGGGAGAAATTACACAGTTCTCCTTTTATAAAGGGATGATAGAGGGCGTATCTGTTTTTCAAGAGAAAATTCAGTGTTAGTTGGGTTGTTGTGTATTACCTTTATTTAAGCACTAAATACTTTTTTAAAGGTATAAAAATTTCTATTTAGATAAAACATCTATTTAGATATGTCAGCTTCTTTATAAAAAATGTTTCAGTAATAGGATTTCTATGTAAATATGGCAAAATGGTATTTCAACAAGGAGGGGATTATTTTCAGCAGTTGTAATGGGAGTGGGAACAGTTATATTGTGAAAGATGTATAAAGTGTGTTGATACCAAACTTCACATAATTTCATTTAGGTTTTAGTAGATGATGACTCCAGTCTTCAGGATGATGATGAGGATCTGTCCAAAGCTTTGCAGACTGTTCAAGAGCAGACTGAAGATGCCCAAATTTTAGTAAGAGCTTCCTAAACATTTAAAGAGTCTCTAATTCAGTTGGCATTAGTGGCTTGAAATTTACACACAGTAATTTATACTAATTCTGAAACATTTGTGTGGGAAAGATTGTCTGTTATTTTCTTACAAGCTTATAGGAGTAGACATATGCCACAGTGGAAAAGACAACTTATGTTTCCTGGGTTCCATCTTCCTTAAATTTGTGTTCATTTTGTGTTCTGTAAATAACCTGATATTTCAAATGCATGTAGCAAACCTCTAGCTAGATTATTTAAAATGTATTAATATTATTGCAGTGCATCAGTATTTTAGAGTTCATTCTTTATCTGAGCAGATTAAGTGAGAATGTGATCCCTGGCACAGGAGAGAAGCTGCATCTGCTTAAAATCCACCAGAGGTTGTACTTGAATATTGTGCTCAAAGAGGTTCATATATTGAAAATAAAGAATGGACTGTTACACTATGTTGAATCAAAATATTAATGAAATTATCAGTCTTTCCACATCATTAGTTTTGACATTCCTTACATTTACAGTTTGATTTCAAAGCAGTTGTGTAATAGTTCAGTTACACAATGGGATTGTTGTATTGCATTTTTCAAAATAGGATTTACCTGAATTTACTTGTTTTTAACAACTTGATGGAAAAGTGCTTTTCCCTGCTGTGTTTCCAATATCATCACTACCTTGTGGCCTCATCAGAAGGGTACAGTCATAGTCTCTATTTTGCAAAAGTGAATGATTAATAGTGAAACGATGAAATTAAGTGAATAAAACTTAAACTTAAAATGGAGGGAAAATGTCTGTTTTCTTCTGCACTTGTGCTTATCAACAGATCAGTTTTGTGCTTAAGATCAAACTCTGAGTGGAAACTGACAATAACAGAGTTTTATGTGTTTTAAAACTGAATATGCCTGAAAATTAAGGGAAAGATTGCAAAAGTATTTGAGAGGGCAAGTGCTTAATGCTAAAGAAGTAATGGAAATTCTTCATGTTCCTTAGGGATAGCTGAGGTTATGATTGTTTCGCTGTGTAAGTTGATGTTAAAATAGAAGGTGAAGAAAGGGAGAATAGTTTTGACATATTGATCTTTTGACAGTGCTGTATTTAAATAATCTTTTACCTCTTCATTGATTTGTTGAGCTTGGAGTGGTAGGAAACAGTACACTAATGTCTATCCCAGTTAATCAGACTGAAGAAACTGTTGCCTTTCTTTAAAACCAGCAAATAATTTGTGCTTAAACTCAAATTCTCTTTGATTTTAAGCTTATGCTAGGAGTTGTCTGCTGCCTTCCTGCTTGATTTGTTACTTGGAGGCTTCATTTTTTCCATAATTTTGAAACTGAAGTAATGTTTCTAGTCTTTGGACAGAAGGACATGAATAGAGAAATATTCTAATACACTTGCTAGTTCCCTGATATCTTTCATAATGATTTAATGTATATTTTGTGGGGCTCACCGACTTGTTTGTTTGATAGTAATTCCCTGGAAAAGCCAAGTGCTTCTGGTGACCCAAGCTGAGTAACATCATTTGCCCTTAAGAACATTTCTACCTCTTTTTTTCTTTCTTTCTCTTCTTTCTTTCTCTTCTTTCTTTCTCTTCTTTCTTTCTCTTCTTTCTTTCTCTTCTTTCTTTCTCTTCTTTCTTTCTCTTCTTTCTTTCTCTTCTTTCTTTCTCTTCTTTCTTTCTCTTCTTTCTTTCTCTTCTTTCTTTCTCTTCTTTCTCTTCTTTCTTTCTCTTCTTTCTTTCTCTTCTTTCTTTCTCTTCTTTCTTTTCTTGCTTTCCCCTTGCTTTCTTTTCTTTCCTTTTTTCTTTTCTTTCCTTTTTTCTTTTCTTTCCTTTCTTTTTGTTTCCTTTTTTTCCCTTTTTTCTTCTTTTCTTTTTTTGAGACATTTTTAACTAATATAAATTATTTTCCAACACAAGCAAAAAATATTCTGCATATAAAAGAGAATATCCAGGTGATAGGGACTGTAGAAAAAGGATACAAAGCTTCTGGAAAGCCACACAGAGATGAAAGCTGGCTGAAAAACTTCCTTCAGTAGTTAACAACTGTTAGACTTCCCTTCCAAATTTTTTGTCCTTTTCATATCTACAGTGATAATGAGAAGTAACATTGACATTCATTAATGTTGCAATTTATGTATGCTTGATTTTCAGTTTATTTGAACATGTTAAAATCCTTGAATTCCCTTTTTATGTTCTTCTTAAATTTAGTAAGTTTTTTTGGAACATCTTACCTTGTTTTCAGAGAAATTTTTGATTTATTTGGTGTTCATATTTCTTCAGTGGACAGAAATTCTTGCAAGGACAGAAATCCCTAGAAGTGCTGCAGAAGTTCCCAAAGTTAAGCTCTTAGAAATCAAGTTATTTTACTGGCCATATTTACCATCTTTGCACCCACGTTTTTTTTGGGTTTTTTTTGAATATTTTAATTAACACAAGTTAGTTCTTAACAAAGCAATTATTTAAATTATTTTGACTCCATAGTCAGAGTCTTTTTATAAGATGGTTTTGTCCATACAGCTGCTATAGGATGTCTGTTTGTATCATGTTAATTGGTTGTGTTTTTCTCATTTCCAAACAAGCAAATATATACAACAAAATTCTCATTAAGTTGGTAGTCAGCCACAGTTACAATGAAACTGAAGCAAGTGGTTGGGTGGTTGGCCTAATATCACTCCCGAAGTCTGGGAAAGAGCTGGGAATTCAGTTCTGGTTTCCCAGGGCCCCTCTTGTGATTCTGTGCCTGTTGGACTGAGTTTATTTCTCCCTGTATTGTTCCCTGCTCGAGCTTTGGGTCCTGAAATGATGCTCAGTGCTGGTATCCCACTAATAAATTCTCTTCTGCATGGATGAAATGAATTCCTATCAAATCTCCATTTATTGAGGGAGTCAAGCTGTGTCATTTCTTCCAAAGCCTGGCTTTATAGATGTGTTTAGAAAACTCCAAGCAGCAATATTAGACATTTGCCTCACATGGAGTAAAGAAGGAAGCAAGCCAAGGGGTGCAGCTGCATGTCTGCCCATGTACTCTTTGGTTCTTGTGTTACCATAATTAGAAAATAGACCTGCCTGTTGTACTGGAGCTCTAGTAATGAAAATATGCTAAATATTACATTGCCCTTGGCATGTTGTATTAGTCATAAGGCAGTGTTACATGGCCTCCACAGGCATGTGCAGTCCTTTCTGGTTATATTGAATAGGTTGCTTGGACTGAAGACAACATTTTCTGTATTATACAAAGTGGCCAAGAGATTTTTCCAGTGTTTTTATTTTATTGAGAGAAGTGCCTTTATCTCCAGGTAATTTATGCACTCGTGGTGAGAGAGCTGCCACTAAGGGCATGAATAAGCCATAAATGAATGGAGTTATCAGAAATCCCTGGCCTTACAGATTCTTTTATAAATGGGCGGAGGAAATGATTTGCAGTCAGGGCCTTTAGCATGGCTTGATAAATCTCTCTGTGGTTTTTTTTTCAGTTTTGTGGTATTTTTTACAATCTCTCACCAAGATGCATGTGCAGTGCAGTAGCTTGTCAGGCATTGTCAAGCAGGTCTGTTGTGGCACTATGCCCATGTGGAGTTCCCAAAAGCCAAGACCCTCATATTGAGGTGTGTCAAGTCATTGCAATCCATTTGATTTCTGAATGAAATAAAGCCACCTCTTTGGCTGCCAAGTTGTGGCAGTCTCTCTCATCTCATTGTCTTTAAATGCTTTTTGTGGGGGAGTAGTCTCAGACTGGTCATATTTTCCTTTTTCCCCATACTTCCTTGCATGTTGAATTCCCTCTGGGAGATCTGAACACTAAGCTGTGTGCTGAGTGGGCTGAATGGGGTTGGGCGAAGGGAAGAGAGTTACATTGCATCAGAAAACTGTGAAAAGGTTTTTTTTACTTTTCTCTGTAGAATGACTGCTCTGTTGTGTGTTGATTGTGCTGTTGGCAGTGTGCTTGCCCCATGGGCTGACCTTCTCTGCAGAGCTGTCTGTCTGGATGTGCTGGGAGCTGCACATGGAGCCCTGGTGCACCATCTGCCTTCTGTTCACACTTGTAGCAGGGCTGTCTGGCAGCTTCCTTCAGGGCATGGTGAGAGGAGAGGGACTCTTGATCTTTGTGAGAATTATTCCTGAGGGATCAGGTGATGGAGATGAGGTTCTGTGTGCCCCTCTACTGCATGCACCATCACAAACAGCATACAAGCATTCTGCTGGCACCTGGGACTGCTACATTCTTCATTAGGCAAGGACTGATTTTTGCTCTGGTCAGTGACAAAACATTATCTATCAGTTTTTACACTTCCAAGGCTCTACCAGATGATGTCAGGTTTGAAATACCTGCGTAAATAAGGAGGGGTTTGTTTTATTCTTTATAACCTTTCACAAACCTTGCCATTTGAAGGATCACTGATTACACTTCTGATCTGTAAAGACAAGAGGAACATTCAGCTGTACTCCAGTAGATCTGTGACTTTAGATGATTTCAGAAATAGAAAATATGATCATGACATTTCTCTTGTTAACCATTTAATTTCAGGATTTTCAGCCACTCCTGACTTCTGGGAAATCAATATCAGAAATACCTCAAGCACTGGATGACTACTTCTGCAATTTCCTGGTCAGACTGGGAATGTCTAGAACCCTTGACTGCTTCCAGACTGAATGGTAAAATAATTTAAGTGACCATGTTTCTTTGGGAATTAGATGGTCAGGATTCAAATATTTTTGATATTTCAGGATGTTTTTTCAGAAGACTCTCCTGAGTACAAGGCATTCTTAAATATGTAGTGTTTTAACAAACAAATGTATTCCTTGGGAGAATGAGGAACCCTTGTTTAAGTAGAATAATCAGAATATTTATTAATTGGTAATTTTTGGTACAGCAGTTAACAAATATGAATGCTTTTTAGTTTTTAAGATTTAGTTTATACAGTAATCAGAAGAGCAGTAAACTCTGGAGCTGTTGCTATCTTCTTTATTCTAGCTTTTGTAGATTGCAGGGATTTTGTCCATACCTTATGCAGAAGTTTAAATACAACTTTGTTTAAATACACCACTCTCTTCATACATCCTGCAGGATGTATACTTTTTTTTACTGTTGATTAAAAATTATGTGTTAGGAATGCTGCAAAGCTTTGGAGGAGAGCTGAGTTACCTTGGAGCAAAAGACGTCACTTGTCATAAAGTTCTATGGAAATACATGAAGTTACAGACTTGCTCTGAATCAGCAGGTTGTGTTGGAGAAATTCTGAAAAGTGGAAACACCTCTCTTTGATTAACATTGTTCTCAGTTTCAAACATGAGAAGTTCAGAGGGTTGTTTTTGGTAAAGTCTCCTGAAATTGTGTAATTTGAAAATTATAAAAAGAAACATTTCATACAAAAGCATGAAAGCTTTTAAATTTTCTTAGAAATACTCTCAGGTGTGGAATCATTTGCAAGGCTCTGGTCTTACTCATCATTCAGGTGTTGCCTTTGGAATTAATAATAATCTGCTTTTTGGTAGCGTAACTATGGACTTCAATGATTCTTTGGAGAAGGAGCACTATACTTCTGTATTCTTTCTCAACAAAAGAACTGATATGAATGGCATTAAGTTTGAAGTCTAATAGTTTTTATGCTAAAAGATAATTAATACTAGAGAGATATAAATAGTGACCTTTTTATGAAGCTATGGCTTTCTTTGGAGCACTTAAAGTCTGACTTATATCAATGGCAAAATTCAAATTGCTTTTTAACAGAAAATGCAGGATTTAACAGGCCCTATCTTGTAAATTCTTAGCTGTACATATATTTTTTCTCTATAAGTAATACTTTTAATTTCAGTAGCTTTACAAATGAGCTCACTGTGTCAGTATCTAATCTTACTGTATAGAGACTTTCTGCATTAATACCTTATTTCAAAACGTTTCATGTTGGTTTGAAATGGATAATTTACAATATTAATGAAAGTGAGAGCAGATTAGTGTACTCGGGTTCCTCATTATGTATTGGGACGACACTCTTGCTCTCATGCTGTGGTGATCAAGTACTAATGGAATTTAAAATGAGAAATTAATTAACGTAGAGAAAATTTATCAAAAGGCTGGCTTTGAAATTATTGTCTGCCTGAGATCTAAAGGTCACTTAAATTGGACCAGATTATCTGTGTTTATTTTGGAGTTTAGGGAAACACTGTTACTCTATCCAGCTGTATAAAATGCTTTGATTTGATTAAGGTTTATTTTATACCAAAACTCCTATTTTTCAGTGAAGTAATGAATAATGTTATAACAGTTGTAGTGATTTTTTTTTCTTTAATTATGTAAGCTGTTTTGCACATAAACTTTTTATTCCCATTATACTTTAAGGAACTTTACAGTTAAATTATTTTTTTAATGTCTAATTTTCTATTACATTTTCCATTCATTTGTTATATGAGGCTTGATAGCAGTTTTGTTGTTTATTGAAGATACTAGATTGACAGCTTTTAATATGAAGTGCAGAGGCTGATCAGCTGTGAATTCCTGGATCTGCCAGTCTCTCCCTTCTAATCCCAAGAGCCCAGGTCATCCTGAGCTATCAGCTTATTGCAGAGCCTCTGTGCAACTTGATTCCTTTGAAATCCACTTTCTAGGAGTTATAGTGTAAAGTATATAGTAATAATGTATTATTTTCAGTCAGCCTGCACTGAGCTTTGATGACAAAATCATAGTTAATCGTCTGTTCCGTAGGTTTCCAGATTCTTGGTTAATTTTTAATAGTGATTTAAGAATTATAACTCAGGAGTTCTGAAAAGCTTTGTAAAATACCTGTGTGTGCATGGAACTAATTTAATTTCCATGTGCAGTGAAAGAAGGGAGAAGAGCAGCTATTTGGCAGTCAGCTCGGTGTGGGGGAGGTCTGTGAGATTTACAGGACCCGGCTGATGAAAGATAATGAGATTTCTCAGTGCTATTGGTTGTGGAGTTTTCCATTTCTGCTACATGCACAAAAACATTCACTTTCAGTACTGTTCTTAGACAAGGGTCTAGTGAATTTATTGGTATTAATTGTGTTTCATGAAAATTGTCTATCACAATTTTAGCTCTGCTGGAGTTGAGGTTCATCAATTATCCATCCAAGGTTCATCCAATTGATGAGCCTTGGTGCAGATACTTGGTGGTTTTCATGAAGTGAAGTTAGGGCATTCAGAAATACTTCCAGCAAGTCAAGGAGTGCCTAGAGTGGTGAATTTCTGCCATGAGGCTGCCCTTATTTGCAGTATTTCTGATAGGAATTGTACCTGTGCATCAGTCAGTGTTTGGAGGAAAGGAAAAAAAAAACCCTAAGCTTCTTTTTGAGTGCTAAAGCCTGTTCCTACAGTAATTTACTTAAGAAAATGAAGTTATGATAGAATGAATTTTACTGTGGACATGTTCAGATGAATTTTTCAAACACCTTTCATCTGCTGGTGGTGAATGTGACAGCTTAATTCAGAGGGATGAGCATTCCAAGAATTATCCTCAGAATGCAAATATATAGCTGACTGTGGGAAGTCATTTGGAGAGACATACTAACATTCCCCTTAAGTTTTTTGGAGGGTGTTAAGTAAAGGTTGCCTTTTTTTAGAAATTCTTTTTGTTTGGGCAGTATGATTATTGATGAATGATATTGGTGCTTACTGTCTTCAGATTTCAGATCTGCTGCATCTATCCAGGTGTAGGAGATAGTGTTTGGTATGATTTTAATTTCTATTTACTTCCATTCATACTTCTTTGTTATTTGGAAACAAAAAACCCACACACAGATTCACCTGAAAAGGCAAATAATGCTCATATTGCTCCTTCTAGTGAGCTCCCACCCAGAACATCTTCCCAACAGGGAAGGTGATTGTGGGGTCATGGTGTTTATCTGATTTAAGTTAGTTACAGCTCCATGAACCTGTGGTGAGCTGATGCTGTTGCTGAGGTCTCACTCTTCTGTCCACACTCTGTTCTTAGGTTTTACTGACGTATCACCAAAAGATGGATAGCCCTAAAATAGGATACTGAACAAGTAGATGTTGTTGCTGGAGCTGTAGGAATTCCTGGGGTGATACCCAGCCTTCCAGGCTGCTTCAGATACTTTTGCTTCTTGAAATCCAAGTCAGTCTGTACAAGTATTTAAGTATTTAAACAACCTTCAACCTTCTACATCACAGAATCAAGTGTTCTCAGGGGCTGGTAAAATAGGTAAATGTTGGTAAATATAATTAAATAAGGAGAGGGAAAATAAGCAGGAAGGAATGAAGGAATTTCCCTAGATGAGCTCTGTGTTGTTCCATGTTGAAAATGACTATTTCATCCTTATTATCTGCAGCTTATTTTAGTCCTCAAAAAAGAAAAAAAAATCTTGATGTATTAGAGTATGTGAGATAAAAAGGACTGTGAGTATATCCAAATGCTATTTGAACAAGAATATTTGTTTCTGCCTTTTATTTAAGCTATTTAGAAGAAAGGAAGAAAATAATTATTTAATGTGAAGTACTGTGTTACGTGTTTTGACTGTTATGAACAATACAGATTTTAGAATGAAAAGCAGTAGAACGGAACAGTGTGGTGGGGCAGTGAATTCACTGCTGTGAATTCTTAATGATCATAG
The DNA here is from genome assembly GCA_013397095.1 of Sterrhoptilus dennistouni. Lineage (NCBI taxonomy): Eukaryota > Metazoa > Chordata > Aves > Passeriformes > Zosteropidae > Sterrhoptilus > Sterrhoptilus dennistouni. The sequence continues at coordinate 24,535 of VWZU01010240.1, forward strand.
AAGGTAAAAAATGTGATTCTAGTTCAGGTAAATGGTAGCACGAGAAGGAAAGCGTGAGTGAAGTGAGGAAGTGGAAACATGGAACAAAATGAGTGAAATAACTGTGTTTTCTGGCAGGTACGAGCTGATTGAGAGAGGAGCGGTGGCAGCCGCGGATGCCGGGCTGGTTCCAGACGTGTACACCTGCAACCAGCAGCTCGAGACTGAGATTATGAGCTTGAAAAAGGATTTGGAGAGCTGCAAACGCTCTGTCACGTGTGTTATTGGGTTTTACTGAAACATTTATAGATGCTAGTAGGTGCCCAGATAAAGTAAACCCAAGTACTTAGTGGAAAATAGTAAATTTCTGTTTCTTATGCTGGCTACACAGACTTTTAGTTCTAGGTGACCTTTATAATTAAAATTCAAGTTTTTCTGAGTTCTGTTAGAAATGTAAATCTTAATTTCTTTTATTTGTTTTTACTAGTCCAAAAATAATTTTCAGTATCCAGTAATCATAACAAATTACTACAGAGAATCATGAGAGCCTAATAGGTAGAACCAAAAAATAAATTGTTATGTGCATTTTGTATTACAGTGCTATAAATTACAGCTACCACAAACCTTCAGTGTGAGGAAAAAAAAAATCACTATACATTTATTCTTCATTTTTTTAATTACAAAAAATCTATCACTCTGGGCCTGGTGGTAATGGTGTGTCAGGGTAAATTACCATCATTGATTATACTCATGTGTACATTGTAGCAGTTTATTCTACAAGTCTGCAGTACTTCAGTCATGAGAGTTAAGATACTTAGCCTATGAAATGGAGAGATGTGGTAATGAACCCTGTGCCACGTGGCCTTTTCTGCAGAATGGTGTTTGCAGGTGTGTGTGCTCATTGAGAAGGTACTCTGAGGCCTAAGGATGCACTCACTTCCGATTTGCCAGTGTGTGGTTTCAAAACACAGAGCTGTAAAGTTAATTCCATCTCTTTGATTTTCCTCAGGATTGCTCAAGCTGCTAGTTTTCATTTAGGCTGTTCCTTTCTATGAGAAAAAACAAAACTATTCAGATGTTAAGTAATCATTGCTGCTCATAATGGTAATTAAATTATTTTCTGATTGGAATGATTTATTACATTTTAAATTAATGAATTAATTGGCCACAGTCAAGTAGTTAAATAAACAGTGGCAAAAATCAAGTCAGGTATTGTGTAGTTTCAATATAATGATGCACTGGGAGGCAGACCATAGAGAAAACATGTTCTTTTTTAGTCTGTAGCTTTTTTGGACAATGGGTACTCAAAGATTGTGTCTCATATGAGTGGGGGAGAGTAAGAAGCAGTCATGCAGAGTAAAAGAAGGAAGGACAAAAATGTGGCCCTCATGAAATTTATCCTTGACAGTAGTAATTTCAATGAGCTTTATTTTCTCTTTTCCCCCACTTTTCTCTCTCTTCCTCCTCCTCTTCACCCCTTCTATGTAGCAGAACAGGCTGTAACAAAATAATCTGAATGGATTATGACTTGATGAGAGTTTTCCTGGGGTTGTTCTGTTGCTACACGATTATTTAACAATATAAAGCTCAAGCTCGTTTCACCATAGTCTGAATGAGCTGGGTTTTTTTTTTCATAAGAATATCTTTTTACTCTGTGGGGTGCCAGAAAAGTTTTTATGGCAGCTGTCTGGTGAAAAGGCTGAAAGATGACATGATAATGTGCAACTGGGAACAAGCAGGAGAGGGAAAGGAGTGCCAGTATGTTGAGTTGCAGCAGGCTCTCTGTTAGATAAAATCTCAACAGTCAATCCACAAACTGAAGCTGGACCCTGCTTTTTCACATTCTGGTGTTTGTTGGGGCCTAAAGTAGCAACATTCTGGTGGCAAACATGGGTCACATCACTGCTTTGGTGTTGGAGAGAGGGCACTGAGATTCAGGGGAGTTCTGTGTGAGCACATCTTGTTCCTGTTACACACTGCAGGTACTTCTGCATGTGCCTTGTGAAAACACTGCTGAAACCAGAGCCCCTCCTTGTCCACTTGCAGGGAGAGCTTTATTTCCATATTTATCAGCTGTTGCTCGAATGCACTATAGGCAGGGGTAAACCTTGGTCTGTGCCAGCAGTACTCTGTCACTGCTTCACTTTTCACCCTTTTCATTTCAAGTAACTTTCAAAGATCTCACTGATACTAATGGTAAAAGTTCAGCACTTGTGACATTCATTTCAAATGCATTGTTTTGAACAATCTATGAATTAAACCAGCACTGCTTCTCAACTAATTGAAATGTGTGAAATTGAGCATTTTTGCTGTACATACCATGGGCTGCAGTTTTCTTTTATGCCTTTTGGATGAACCCTGGTGATAATACTCTGTATTAAATCCATTTAGTGTGGTGACTGTTAACAGCATTTTTTCTTGTTCATACATTCAGTAACTTGAATCACTGCCTTTTGCTGTGGTAAAGTAAATATTCCAGCAGGAGCCAAAATTACCTGGAGGACAACATGAGTTTTCAGGTTTTCAGAGAGAATGACTCAGAAAGCAGAATGCCTGAGAGCACAGGAGAAATGCTGATTTGACTGGTTAGAAACCAAGGATTTGTGAGCAAGGAAAGTCCTGTATTTTGCTCAGTGGATTACTCAGTAAACATTGATTGAGAGCTACAGTGCTGTGAAATGTATTTGAGGAAAGCTTTTAATTACATTTGTTCTTTCTGAGCTTGGTACTCCTGACTGCCATCTTGCAGAAAAGGGATGTTATTTGGGAGTTAGGCAGTATGGGGGCCCAGGATAAATGACTGTAAACCAATTACCTCCTGCTTTAATGTTGTTTAGCAATTGGTGGAAGACATTTAGTGTCTACAAGCTAACTGTAATTGTATTTTGGGTATTTTAATACAGTATTTACATGATTACATGCAAGCAGAGGGGAAAATCGAGTAGATTGCAGGCTGTTGGTTAGATTTCTCTGTGGTGTTTCATTATTTAAGGAGAAAATTACAGTTAGCTTCATTTCCTCTGTATCGTGAGCATGTATTTTTTATAGCTTGTGCAATGTTTGAAGGCATCTTGATGTCTCTGCATACATTAAAAGAAATAAATATCAGCATAATCCTTTTACTTCAAAACCAAGTGTAGTTATTACCTTAAGGTTTAGATACACTACTAATCTTTATTTAAATGGTTTCTAAAAATGACCATTGTGTGGTGACAGAAAGCAAAACTGATTTTACATTGGTTTGTCATGTGTCACTAGTTAAAGGGTACCTCAAATGTGCCCCTTTTCTTTTATCTTTTTACATTTGAGCCCCAGTTGATTGCTAAGAGATGTTGTTGTCTGCTGAATGTTTCCCTAATGGAAGCATGAGCTGTCCTCCCAATATGCAGGAAAAATTTGTTAATAACACTGAAAATTGTTAACTGTTGAACAAGACTGGTTAATTCTAATTCATCATCTTCAGTGGTGTCTGGTCACTTAATATTCTGGTAACATTTTTCTGAACTGAAAATATATTGCAGTTTGATAGCCATGTTAAACTCTGCCTATCTGATGATATGGAATTGTTTGAATACCAGGTATTTTTGTGTTTTCCTATGGCCAGACCTTATCTGTTGCCTATTTATTTAAACATGTTGCTGTCAGACAAACCTTGTGTCAGGATAAGATTGTGTTGGTCACAGAGACTGTGAGCTTTGATATTTAAAAGCTCTTTAAATGTTAAGGAATTTCTTATGTAGATGGAATCAAACTTGTGTCAAGCTTTTGCCTGAGGTATGTAGTTGAGTTCACAGCATCAAGTGTAAACATTTGTAGGTACCTTTCTTTCCTTTTTGGAAGCATAATACACACCCAGCTTACAGCCAAAGTAATGGTCAAAATATAAAGTAGTCCCAGAAGTCACATTTATTATTTTGATTAGTGACATTAGCAACAAAATTCTTAGTTCAGCTCCTGTTTCTGTACCAAAATCTCACTATTCCTGCACATATTTTCTCCATTACACCATGGGGAAAAGAAAAATGCACACTTTTTGTGTTGTGCACCATATTTAAATACAGCTGTTTAATTATGTGGTGCATTGAGCATCTTTGTGGCTAAGTGCCATGTGAACTAGATAGAGTAAAAGCCTGAAAGTGTATGTTTTCTGAAACTGTCTTTATTTCGACTAAAATTTTAGGGCTATGACTTGCAGCATCTGGGGAATGTAGTCCCACCTAAGTTCAGTGGGATCAGGGCATGTAACTTGGCTCTGAAAATCCCTACTTGGGTTTGTTGCACCCTGTCCTCCTTTGCTATTTTAACAGAAGTACTTGCTGGAGAGAAGTTTAAATGGAGAAACCTGCAGATTTTGACATACATCTTCCCTAAAAGAAATGGATATTTGCTTTGCTATGGGTGTAGCAACATCTTTTATGGTCAGAACAAGCCATCTGCTGAGCTCTGAAGGGGCAGGGTTTGCACTCAAGGTCTTTATGGCAAGTCAGATTTTGAGCGTGGTGTGGTGAGGGAGTTGTTTCCCTGAACTGTCCTGAGACCACTGATTCATTTACCTCTGAAATGTTTGTAGAAGCCTGAGCAGAATCATTAATGTGGGCTTTGTATCCCCTACCAGTTCCTCTGTTTCCCAGCTTGTGGTGTTTGTGCACACATCAGATCCTAAAATGTAATTTCAGCTTTCACCTAGAGCTGAAATGAATTCACTGTACTCTCCTTCAGGCCTGTGCTACAGGCACCAATTCACATACAAATGTGGCAGTGTGGTAGTTTGGATAGGTAACAAATACAGTGCTTACATTTACAGCAAATATAAATTATTTCTATTGGTAAATTACTTATATTTTAAATTATTAAATGTAAGGCACTGGCAGTTATGGATCTTCCCCCTAAACTGCTGATTTTGGCATGCTCAGTTTTCATTTTGGTTTTACCTAGTTCTTCAACTCCTGTTGCAGAGGAAATGAGCTTCATTTCTGCAAGAAGCAAATATCTAATTTCAGTGCAAGTTAATTTCAAGCTTCCTTTGCAATTAAACAATTCATCTCCTAATCTTTCCTGCCAAACCCATATCAATAAAGGCAAGGAGAAAATGTGCTGAATATATGCACAGTATTTTCTTTTTTAGTTTATGGAGCAGAGCATCTCAGGGTGTCCCATGGCTGTGTGTAGAATGTGCTCAGAGAATAACAGGTTATCAGTATGTTTACAATTAATTTTGGAATGGAGTCCTTTTGCTGCCTGCTCTCACATCCAGGGAACACCTGGGGACAGGTTACAAACATGATTGAAGAGAGCTTAAAATGTTTTTGGCCCAACTTTTTCCAGAAGGCTCTCCAAATTAATTTGCAAGGCAACAATACAGATGTGATGTAAATATATTTTTTAAAAACTGGTATTTTCAGTATATTTTCACTATTATCAATGCAATTTAATGTAGAATTTCAAACAAGATGATTGGTTTTTGTACCTCCATGAGACTCCTTGTTCTTAACATAAAGCTGACCTCAACTCTCAGATTTATAATGCCAGAATCCTTATGGATTCTATCTGGAGAATCTGAGGGAAATGGAAGAGTACCCATGGTTTTGAACCTCAAAAGTACCTATTCTCCAGCACAGGTTGTACCACCAAGAACTTCCAGCTTAGATACAGTAGACACGTGCAGATCTGAAAATTAGTTCCATATGTATTCAGCATACCTTGGTGCAGCTCACAGGAGGAGACTAACACTGCTGCCTTGCATTTTCTGTTTTTGCACACAGTAAAACAGAAGAGGCTCTCCTAAAAATGCAGAAAGAACGAGACTTCCATCGAATGCACCACAAGCGAGTGGTCCAGGAGAAGAACAGGCTGATTAGTGACATGAAAAGGTACTAAATAATTTTAATTGCTATACATGTAGAATTAAATATAGTGTTTTGAATTGTTGTCTGATAATAAGATAACACTGGGGAATCTGAAGTGAGTCTAGCTGCATTTAGTTATATCTTGGTAAACAGCAGCTCCATGTGACCACTGTGCCACACAGAACACAGAATTTCCAATGATTTCTTTTTGGTGGATTTTCTATGATGCAATATGCATTAATGAGTACATAGTAGTTCTAATAGTTGGAAACAAAAATCAGTTGTTGTTTTTTACCCAGATCTTTTGCCTTAAATAGGTGGTGATTTCTTTTTAAAACCTTTGCCTTTAACCTTTTAAGGGTTACTGGTATCACACCAAGTTCAGAACCTTTGCATTCCTGAGTCTCAGAGTTGGCATTTTCTGTCATCTTGAACTTCGAGAGCACTTGCTGTGTTGCTTTCATTGCAAATAGGCCCAAACTAATTCATTGCTACTGAGTTATGGTGATTTAATTTCTAAATAGGAGCTGTTTAGAAGGAGGAGTTTAGAATCTCTACTTTGCACATGTTTTAAAATAACACTGGGGAGTGGCTTCTGCAGCCCCAGTTAATTCCCTGAGTTTTGTTGGTATTGTTTTCAATCAGTGCATGTAATAGCAGCTCTGTGTTCTGTATCTCCACCCTTGGAATGCATACATACAAATGCAAGAGAGCACTCTACAGTGATCTGTCCTCTGTGACTCAGCTTTTTGCAGGATGCAATGGTCCTGGAGCTGTTGGTGTTATATGTTTCTTGTGAAAGATTTCATGTCTCAAGCTTAGTTTGTCTGAGGAATTCAAGTGCTTAAGTATTCACAGTGTAATGTGTGGTGAAGAGAGAAATCAGGATCGTGTTATCACTGTTTTGTCCAGATGAGGATCTTATTTGGTAGTCAGAGAACAGCTGTAGTTCTCTTTCTCCCAGTGAAATACAATCCATCTGTAAGAAGACAATTTAGCCAAAATTAACGTGCAGTATGTGTATGAAGGATTAACAACAGGACAAAATTGGATGGATTGTTTTAAGATGTGACCAAACAAGCTGTGAATCCTCTTACTCATTCATCTGACTTTTTTTTTTTTTCTCCTTTGTTGTGGTATTGCAGTTGGTTGGTTACATACTAAACAGCTTTGCTGTCTCCTCTGTGTTGACCTTTTGGAAATTTTACTCATTTGTTTGGGGAGGGGAAAAGTTACGCAGATATAAATCTCTGATTTAACTCATCTGTGAGGAATCATTTTTCCTCTTGCTCACAGGCTGAAGGCACATTATGCATCCTATGAACCAGTGCTGAAGCAGCTGTCAGAAAAATACCAGAATTCACTGACACAGAAAATGTTAACCAGTTTGGAGAGAGACAAAGCAATGGGGCAGGTAAAAATATGGTGAACACCACTTGCACAGCTGTGAGGAAGCTTCTGTTTTTCACTTTGGTACATACACACTGAACACTTCTGGTGAAGCAACTCACTTACGCAATATTCTGAAGCAGAATATTTTGTGAAGTTTCATGGTTTGGTGGAATATTAGCAGTGGAAGGATGTGAAACATGGTGCCACAGAGTAATAGATGTCAGTGTGTACTTGCTCAGTGCTGCTCTGCATGAGTCAGCAGTGTGCAGCAGGTGTGATATTCATACAGGTTTCCATGCTTCCATCTATGCCTTTGGAAGTAGCTTATTTTAACTTCCTCTATTTTTTTTCCTAAATATACCCAGGAATGACCTGCTAGTTTAGGAAAAAAAAAATACACGAAGAGACCAGAGACAGTTTTTCTATCTCGAGTGGAATATTTGAACATTATTTTTACTTCTCTAATCTTACTTGATGTATACAAGATATTCTGCCCCTTTGACAGAAAGCAGTATGAGCACAAGTGGGAGGGATGGCAGACAGGAAATTACCTTGCATGTGCTTAAGAAAAGAAGTAGGAGAAGAAAAGAAGAAACCCTACCCAAATGCATTTTGGCAGTAGCATCAATTATATGCGGGTAAAATGAAAGGAATTTACCATGCTCACACCCTCTTCTGATAGTCTTCATCTCTCATTTCCTCCTTTCCTCTGCCTCCGGTTTTTCTCTGGTCAACTCAGGGCAAACTTATAAAACAGTGAGGATTATATGTTTGAAATTTCAGCTAGGAAAAGAAAATGCCCTATAGGAAAAGGAAGTTTATGTCCATATGGAGTTCTGCTGAATCAGGAGTACAAAACATGAAACAGTTCCAATGCTATGAAATTTCAGGAGCATATAAATATATATATATNATTTATGAACTGTATTCATTCCAGAGCAATGAGTTTTTTCTAATGCAGAAGACCATATTTTGTGATGTTTTGTTGTGACTGAGCTGTAAGTCATATTGTGCCATTAAATGTGAGATCAGTGCAGTGACAGCAGATGGTTCAAAGTTGCTGCTGTAGTCAAAGGCCTGGTATTCTGTATGTCTGCATTGTTTTAATAGAGTTGTAAAAGTGTTTTGAGAGATTCTGGGTGGCTTGTGTTTTATTGCATTGTTGCTCTGGGTCTTTCCAAAATCTTGAATTAGGAGTTATGTTCATAACTTAGAGACAATAATCAAGAGTAAAAAAATTACAGATGGAATTACTGAAGTACACCAGCATGAATGCTGTGTGTTGTGAACAGACACTTCAAAAGTAATGTTTTCATATTGCTTCCTCCTGTTCTTTCCCCTTTTTAAATTCAGGTTACAGGTTTGCAGGCTGCATTAGAAGGTTTAGAGTCCGGATATACTAAGCAGATCTCTGAGACAAAAGGTAAAGTGTTCCCATCACCAGGCTCAGAACTGGTTATGTATTTTTTTTGGTTGATGTGATGCATCTCAAAATATGGTGTGACAGTAAATCAGAAATACTTGCACTGCGTTTTATGAGCTGACCTGGAGTCTGAGCAGCAGTTTTATCATTTGAATATTTTATTCTGAAGTGTATTCACTAAGGAGAGTGAGACTGCTGAAGGCAATATGGAATATATGAGTAACTTGGAAGGACTTTGTCCTACAAATCCGTTTAGTGACTGATTTTATTACTGTATCTGCTGATACTCCCTTTTTTGTGTGTGTACATGTATTCTTTCTCAGCTCACCCTTCAGAAGGCATACACTGTGGTCTGGAAACGTTTTGAAAATACTGGTATTATGAAATCCAGACTTTCATTTTTACAGAAGATTACTGAGATGATATAACACCTGCTGAAATAGTATCTGTATGGGACCAAACTACTTCCCTGTGTCATTTTTACATTATTTTTTTTCTAACACCATCAGGAAAACCCTAGCACCTCTGTTTTCCTAAGTAAATGAAGCTCATGCTATCACATTCTCTGAGAGTATCAATCCCACTAATAATTTTGAAAGTATTTTTCAATTGCAGCTACATTTGATAGTAAGGTAAGTTTCAAAGAAACCAGATGTCTTAAATTCTCTTGAAAATAAGTGGGATGGTGCAAAAGGGAAGTGGTGAGCTCCATCCTCTGACCAACAGAGTATTCTCATGTGGAGGGGATGTTGCACCTGCCTTAGTCATGAGCAGGACTCCTATCATAGATAACTCTTTACCTGGAGTTAGAGAACCCCACAAATACTATACAACTTCCAGGAGAAGAATTTGTTCCAATGAAGGCAACTTCAATACCTGTTTGTTTTGTGATTTAGGATTGTTTGTTTGTTTGTATTTTTCCCCATGTGTTAAAGCCCAAACCTCCTTTGGCACTGGTAATACACCCCAGGTAAAAAGCCATTGAGTTACCCCAGGCTTTGACAATCAAGCTTCATTAGTTCCCATGTTCATGGAATCACTGCCATTGTGTAAAGTTCCTCTAGAAAACACAAGGCTGAGAAAAAGAATAGTAGCCACACAATTTTACTTTGGATGTGTTTTGTTTTGTTGGTTTTTTTGTTTGTTTGTTT
>VWZU01010240.1:34361-63890 GCA_013397095.1 Sterrhoptilus dennistouni
TTTTTTTTTTTTTTTTTTTTTTGTATTTATAGTTGACTAAAGAGGCTGGGAAGCATTGCCTTCTTTTCCTATTAAGATACACTCTGGTTTGAGGATATACAGTGTGGGATCTTCCCTGTGCTCATGTTTTACAGTGTGGATGCCCCATCTGTCTCCTTTTCATATTAAACATACTTTCTATTTGTTGTTTGAGTCCAAAAACCACTCTCTGGCTGTTCAGTCTTGTTTATTCTCCAGAAATCTTGACAGCCTTTTGTAATACCAAGAAGTGACAAGTAAGGGAGCCATTTGATAAATAATTATATAAAAAGCCTCTTGTCAGTCTCCAACACAAATTAAGCTCATCAGCCACCCACATGCTTCTACAAGTCTTAATTTGCTTCATACCTTGGGTATCGTAAATTAATCAGTATTTCAATTCATTTTCTTTCAGTGCTTTGTCCTCTAACACTACATAATTTTTATTGCCCTCTGTAGGCCATACTTATGTCTCAGTGGGTGATATTGTCTCTTTTTAAAATGCTTTCTGCTGCCTCTTGAAAGGTGATTGTATTCTGTACCCTCTTGATTTCCTATTTGTGAGAGAGTATAAGAAAAGTGGATTTCTCATGGATACTGGAGAAATGTTTCCTTAATTTTTCTCAAAATCCAGATTGCTGTTGGAGTTGGAAATCTGGGCTGTAGGGAGACTCCCAGCTGTACTTTTCAGTCTTCTGTGCATCGAGATGTTTGAGGTAGAGGACAGTGCACACCCAGAGTGGCAGGTGGTCCTTGGCCAGGCTGAGCTGCCTCTCCTGGCAGGTGTTTGCTTTCCCTGCAGTGCAGAGCCTGCAGGAAGGAGGAAAGCTCTGCCCAGCATAGGGGATTGCCCTTCACTACTCCTGAGGCTGCATTTGTCCCACAGCCTCACCTGACTGTGGGTGGGACACCTGGAATGCTGGTTTGGCTAGAGGGCACTGAGAGTGGCTTTTAATTAGTTTTGGATTTGCTGAACTGTGAGGTTCTACACATCCACTCCAAGTGAACAGGAGAACTTTGTACAAGGGCATGTAGTGACAGGACAAGGGGGAATGGCTTCATGCTGACAGATAATGGGTTTAAATTAGATATTAGGAATAAATTCTGCCCTGTGAAGGTGGTGAGGCTTGGCACAGGTTGCCCAGAGAAGCTGTGGCTGCCCCATCCCTGGAAATGTTCCAGGCCGGGTTGGACAGGTTTTGGAGGAAGCTGGGATAGTGGAAGGTGTCCCTGCCCACATCAGAGGGGTGGAAGTGGATGAGCTTTAAGGCACCTTGCAACCCAAACCATTCTGGGATTGTGTGCTTGGTTGCTGCTTTTCTCTCTGAGTCATATAGTGCACAATAAAGAACAAAGGGGAGCTAGTTAGTATTCACAGTGAGTTTGCATTGTAAATTTGTATCTGGCAGCTAGGTAGAAAAAAAATTAACAGTACTTAATGTTAATTTTAGGGCAACTATTCTGGACTTTATTACTCAGGCATTTGATGTAGGAGCTTTCGTCCTGCTGCATTTCAAGCAATTGAAGATAGCATCCACAATACAGAGCGTGTAATTTATTTACTAGCAGTTTTTTGCTGTCTCACTGTCAGGCTGCTGTTCAGCTTTGTACAGAATCCTCCAAGAGAAGAACATCTAATAATTTTTAAGGCACCTAAAGAAACCTAATTCTTGCCTTGCTTGTTTCAAGTTGATATGAAGGCCATGTAGTATGTGGATAGGAACTAGTTAGCAATTATTGTTAGGACTTTCTCATCCTGTGGGCTAGTTCTCTCTCTCTGATGCCCACTCAGAAATCAGCTCTGAAAAAAATTGTACTATGAGTTCAGATTACTTTTTAAGAAGTAATGTTTTTTTAAAGGATATTTGCATTAAAAGCTGGTTGTGTTTTAAATCTGGCCCTTCCTGACATGGTAGCGAGACCATACATAGAAGAATCTAATTATCAAAGCAAGAGAGCTGATATTTTATTTAGGATATTGGTGGATATTAACAGTGCTTGCACCCTTCCTTACAGATCAAAACACAGTGTTAAGTGATGCTCTGAAAAAAGACTTCTTTTGCCTGCAGGAATTCAGCAGTCTTGATTGTGGCTTGCTTATAAACCTAAGTAAACACTGCTCTACCAGCTGATTCTAAACATGTTATAAAACTGCTTCTTGCTCAGTACTCTTGTATTTTCTGAAAACAACAGCTGCTTATTTATTACCCAATTATATTCAAAAGTTAAACTCAATGAGTTTCTTTACTCATGGTTGAATTAACTCATTGCTGAGACTCTTAGCTGTGCTTTTCCTTTCCTTGATCTGATGCAATTGCAGTTAGAAGGTCATGCAAAAAGAAATTTAACATGAGCCTGGTTGTGCCCATTCCATGTGCAATGCCATCAGACTAGAAAATCTTTAAACTTAAGCTGTTGACATCTAAGTGCAACAGTTCTTTGGAACTCATTCTGTCTTTTTTGTTCATAGTTACTGACTTTTAAAGCTCTGTAACTGTCACGACACTGTTGCTTTATAGGTATGTGTGTCTGAAAAGGACCAACAGACCAAATACTCTGAGCTATCCATGCTAGTGGATAGCAGTTACTGAGTGAGTAGAAGGTGTTAAACATACAAACCAATTTTTCTGTTTACTGCTCTTCTGGAAAAGTTATTATTCCGGATATCTGTGACAGTAGCTTCAACTGTTAAAACAGTGAGAATACATAAATACTAAAGTTTATTTTAATCCACGCATATTTCTTTCCACTAGTTCCAGTTGTGGTCGGGTTGGATATACATGAAAGTTTTGTGTTGCTTGATCTGCTTTTTTTGCCTCAAGAGTGGAGGGAGTGTTTGGGTTTTTTCCCCCTGGTTTAAGTCATCAGGTTTGCATTTTGGTGTAAAGGTCTTAATAAAACCATTTTACAAGAGCAACCATTTAGAGATGCATAGTGTGAAGTAAATTTGTTTCAGTCTGGATTTTAGCTGTATGTGTTTTTTCAGTCAGAGATTTTTTTTTTTCCAAAGAACTGGAGTGATGTAACTGCCCAAATCCTGTTGGAAATCAGTATTACATTCTTTTTCATGTAGACCCATGTCCATCCAACAGAGCACTGCAACAAGATGCAGGGATCCCAAAGGGCTGTGTTTGCATTTGTGTGGGCTGCACATGCCAAGGCTGTCAGAGAGCAGTGTCCTTTCTGCCAGGCCTTGTCCTGTAGTCCACGTCTGCTGTACTCTTCATCCCATCCCTTTCAACCTTTGATGATTTAAAGCTGTGTTACCTGCTTAGGATTTCTCTGCTGAGTTACCTGTTCATCAGTAATTCCTTGTTTGAAAGGTGGGTTGGCAGAAAGTGCAGGGAAACAAAAGGAATTATGAGCTGAAAATCAGAATATTGCATTGGTGGTGGGTACTGGATAGGATGCAGCTGATGTTTCCTGTGGCTCTGTGGGATGTGAAAGAATGCATCCATTTCCCTATGATTCTCTCTGTACTGCAAGATTACTGCATTTTTAGGGCCAAGTCTAGGGTACCCTTTAGAGAAGATGAAATTATTTGTGGAGCAGAGATACAAGTAGACCTGGAATTCTTTATATGGATGACACAGTAACCTGGATATTTTCTTATTTAAGGTGGTCTTTGAGGATTTCACCTGTCTGGCTAATATTAAGTAATGAGATAGCTTCCAGAAGAGTAAATAAAAAGCATTCTGATGATATTTTTGTTGGGTTTATTTTATAATAGGCCATGATTGTACAAGGAAGAAAGAGTTTGAAGGTCCCACCCAGAAAGCTCTTCGGGAAGCCAGGCAGCAAAAATTCCTTGTTGTTGCAAGCTCTTCCTGTGATGCAGGTGAAGATGAAGAGAAGATGGGCAAGAGAGATCTAAAGGTACTGTGTTCTTTCCAGCTGGACAGTATCAATCCTCTTTATACTAAGCTGTGCTGAAAGACACCTGTCCAATGTGATTAAAGGAAGTCCTGCTTAGTTGAAGTAAATGGGACAGGTAGGTAACAAGGTTTTTATTTTTAATACAGATTTCTATTACAATTAAATTTTCAGGGAATTACAAGAACTCTGATTAATTGAAGCTAGCAGTCTTCTTTTCCAATGCAATCACCTAGCAGAGGAGCACTGGCTGTAATTGCTTCTTGCTCTGTTGTGTTTCTTTTGTAACTTGAGAAACCTTGATGTGTTCCATAATGCTTGCAAACCTTTCCAGCATTTCAGACTGTTCCAGCTGGGACTAAAAGGGACATCTGTGAGACTAAGGGCAAAAATCTGGTAATTGCCTAATAGTCAGAGTTTCTAAACCTCAGTGTACCAGAGGTGGGTTACTACTTCAGTTTGGAAGTTGTGCAAAATCAAAATTAATCCCTGATTGAATATTTTTTTTTAATTATGGAAAAGAATGTTTACTTTATTCTGATTGTTTTATTTAATAAGGTTGTGTTTTGGGACAACATACCATTGCTTTTCTTTTTTTCCAAATTGGGGTAAACATTATAATATCTAAAATTTCAGAAGCTCCCAAAACTGTTACGCTGTTCTGTTTTTGTTTGAGAACTACAGTTAGAGTTTAAACTGTATTATTTGAGAAGGAAAAAAGCTTTAGTTGATGGTAATACAATCAGAAGCAACTTCAGTCTTTCCTTTCCCTGTTCCCACAAGAATATGTCCATGGTAATTAATTTTTCTAGGTTTCTGTCCAGTTTTGCCAGAGCATTTAATCTGTTTCACTTTGGCAGTGCACCTCTCTACAGACAAACATATCATTTTAGTTCTGTTTTCATTCTTTATTCTGCTTCTGAGCCTTTAAATAAAAAAAATCTATATATCTGTCTGTATCTCTTCTGTTGCTTACTGAAACACTTCTCACCATGTATACAAACATTTCTCCATACTATCCCCACCCCTATTAGTATCTGATGGCCAGTCAGTCCATCTCCACTTTCCCTGTTTTTCATGGAGCAGTGGAAAATTTCTATGCTAGACTCTTAGAGGTACCTCCCCTCTTCATTCTGACTTGTGAACAGATAAAAATTCATAATCCAAGAAGTAATCATTCTTGTGTTTCTTTTTCTACTGAAGTCATCAGGATTTTTATGGAAGACTTCAGCAGAATTATGCTTCACCCCCAGAATACAAACTCTGCACAGGTAGTGTGCCTGTCTGTCTCTTGTTCTTTGAAATTCATGAGCACAGTTAGTTGACTGTTCTGGCAAGCATCTGTGTTTCTACAGAGCTTATGTTTCCCAGAGGAGTCCCACCAGGGGCCCTGATGTCTTTATTTAATCAATAGGTTAGAAAACTGGGTTAAGAAATAGAAATAAGGCATCAGAAAATTTGGGCATGTTTGAATGTACTAGAATATTCCATGGCTAAGCAGTAATCTAAAACTTTAGGTGTGAGATTAACATCTCTTCCAAATGGAGCAATAGTTCATTTTCACATTTCCTGGATCTATTATTTCTAAATATTTCTTTTCCCCTAATAAATGATTCCAATTTGTATAGTGCATGTGAATTACTGCTTGGGATGTTAGAAACAAATGACAGATGGGATGATGAATGTATAGAGTGTAAAGAGGTGAGTTAAAAGTGTGTAAAACAGAAGAGGCAGAACTCTGTCCTGTAGTGCACATTTAATGAACTACAGTTCTAATCCAATATATTGAATTAAAATAGTGTGTTCTTATTTAGGTGTGTATGTGTCTTAAGTATTTGTTCCCATCAAAAGGATAAGGTAAAAGGAGAACCTTCCCTTCCTTAGGTGAATTTCTGTGATGCTTGTAATCAAGTTTGTGTGGTGTCTCATCTCCTCTGACTTATATCAAAAGATCTTTTAAGTTCTGCTATGTGTTATGTAACTTAGATTCTTTCTTACAGTGATTGAGCATGAATGAACATCTACTGAAGAGTGTTCCATAAGTCATTTAAATGTTTTATTGGGAAGGGTAAAATTGATTTATACTTACTGAGATTATGATTAATTTAAATTCTCTCTATACCACAAAGGAGCTAGGCATCAGAGCATGAATTTGGTCAGTTCCATGGACTTCAGTGAGGAATATATATAAGAAATAAATGCAATTGAAATCCTGGCTTTGCATATGCATCTACAACAAAATAGAGAAAAAGAGAACAGAAGATGTGGAAAATCTGGGTAAAATTCACTGTCTAGTATTATCAAGCCTGTTTCAGTAACTGTAAGTGAACTTTTAAAGTTTTCAAAAGTTTAGAGTGAACACATTATCCAATTTATAAGTTCAGGCACTTGGATTATATCCCATTCAGTAAAAAGCCACTATATTGTCATGAGATTGTATCCTTGAGACAAAATTATAAATGTTTGTATTAACTGCACTGTTACATAGCAGTGAACTATGGTGATGGAAATGATTTAACATCTCTTCTGTGTCTGGTAGCTAAATAGTGACCTAACAAATGCCTGTGCTTTTAAGTAGATGTAAATATGAGTCATAGCTGAGCTAGAACATTTACTTCAAGGACAGACATACATTCTGTTTTTGCAATATCCTGTAAAAGCTGACATGTCATTTAAAACACAGAGTCCCTTTGATGTGAAGTTTATAGCTGAAAGAGGGAATGAAAATAGAACTGGATTTATTTTTTTTTTAAGATAATGCATTATCCTGATTTTACAATCTTTGTTATGAGACTGAATTAAATTGTAGTAACAGACAATTAGTCTAAACTGTTTACATATCTGGCCCTTAATAAGCCAGTATCAATAGCATAAGTATTCATAGATTAAGAATGTGCACAGAGTACTGCTTTAAACATTTAAATTAATTAAAATGCACTCACAGGTCATTAAAATTGTAGAGAACCTTTGATAATGTGAATTTCATTATGCTCTTGAAAACTTTCCTATTTTTATTCTCTCAGGTTCCTTTCAGAGTACATTCTATGTTTGATTGCTTTTATAAGTTCTTAGCAGGACAATTGCAGCTTCTTTATGTTCACTAAATTATATTTCTACATATATTACAACTCAATTTAATTTTCTGAAGTTTTACTTGGTGTAAAACTTTATCTAAAGGTATGTTGGACATGTCTGGAGTGGAGGAACTATCTGTTTCTGTGGAACAGATTTTGCAGTTGTGGCCATTGTGTATGTTTAAAATAGAGAAGTAAAATTCAGTGATCATATAGAGATGGCTTTTGTAATTAGTAAGACTTTGGGTTGAAATATCACATGCGTACATGTATTACACTGAAGTTTCTCCTCAGTTCTATGGAAAAAAGAGTACAAAATGTACAATAACTGCTGTTCCTGTGCTCTCAAGTAGAAGGGGAAATGAACCAAGTGGTTACTAAATCAGATAATTGAGTTTGAATATAAATCAGCGCAGGTGTATTGGGACAGAATTAGAAAGATGGTCTCAGAGTAGTTAGGAAGGGTCCTAAATGAAACAGACAATCATTTGGTGTTTGTAATAATGTGGCTAAGAAAGCACTGATTTGATATTCAGAAGAGAGTAGGTGACTGACAGATAATACTGGGAATGCTTATTTCCACAGCCCTTCCTTGGTATAATAAAAGTGCAGACATGGAACTAAGAAAATTAATACAAGTTCCCCAAATATAAGACTGCAGCCTAGAGAAGGGAAAAGAAAATACAGTGTCTGTGTTTCAAATGAGATAAAAAGTAAAAGAAATCATAGACTAGACAGTATAACTTATATTCCTAAGGAAGTTGGCAGTGTATAACTGAAATTTTACCCAATATCTGCAAGAAACCAGGAAAAGAATTAACTGGGAAAATGGGTTTGCAAGGAAAAATTGTTTAAATCCAGACTATATCGTATCCATGGAAGGATAAGAGTTACCATGGATAACATACAAGAGCACTTCGATTTTCAAAAGGCTTTGGATACTGTCTCACAGATTAATTCCTGTGAACAACTGTGGAAATTTGGTCTGACAGTTTTTTTATATTTTTTTAATTAATGGAAAATAAATTAGGAACATGCAGATATACTGAAGAGGCTTTTTTGTAGGGATATATTGTCCTTAATGATCTGGAAAATGGAACAGAAAATAAGCTGACAGAATTTGCAGACCAAGTGGTCTGGGTTTGGTGGGGCTGGAGCAGCAATTGCAGCAGAGGACAGGAGTGGAATTCCAAACCTGACCTATTGGAGAACTGATCTAAGGAAATGACAGACAATGTAAGAAGAGGTACAAAACTCTGCCTTTAAAAAATGATCCAATGTACAAATAGAGATCAAGAAGATTAGAAAGAGTTGATCATTGGCTTTTAATTAGAGTAGGCTCTAGAGTATGCTGTGTATAACAGGCTTAACATGAGTTGAATAGCACATAAAATTGTGGAACAGCTGAACACTGTGCTGCAGTGTAAACCAGGAATATTGCCTGGAGCATGTGGAGTATTGCTCTTGCTAATTTCACATGGCATGTGGCCTTGGCTGCACTTCTGTGTGCAGTCTGGTCACAGCTCTTCAGGACACAAGTGGAGCTGTCTTGGTTTGGAAAGACAGGTCTCTGCTAAGCAAGGCAGGAGCTTCCATTGGAATGGAGAATGTAAACCCCTTCTCTCCAATTTATTGTAATTTTGAAATTAAGGGGCATTCCGTAAAAGATATGGGAATAGGAATAACAGTTCTTTACTAGGAATATCAAAAATTTAGTATTACAAAAACGAAAACAAAACAAACAAAAAAAAGCCAACCAAAAAACAGTGACAGAATCAGAATACAATCTGCCACCTTGTTGGTCAGAGTGTTGGTAGCAGTCCAATTAAATGGTGGCTGCAGTCCTCCTGGAGTGACAGATGTGGTTCTGTAGAAAGCAGTGATCCTGTAGAAGGGTGTAGTTTTCCTCTGAAGATCCAGTGGTGATGAGTTGGGTCTGGTCTCTCTCTGGGAATCCAGTGCAAACAGGCTGCCCTGGTGTTGTGAATCCCAGTTTTTTATCCAGGTGGGAATGCTGGGCTCCTCCCCCTGGCTAGAGCCCCTCCCCATGGGATGATGGAATTGTATCAGCCCTGCAGTGAGCCTGGATGGCCCATGGACAGCAGAGATCCCCTGGAGGGAGGGTGGGTCCTGGAAGAGATAAAGAACACAGCCCCACCTGGTTTAACAGCTGTTAATAGAATACTGACTGTTGGTTACATCTTGCATTGCAACCTAAGACAGGAGCATCTACACCAGAGCAGTAAGAATGATTAGAAGTCTATGAAGCTGTCAAAGAAAGGGTGAAAAGTGAAATTTGCTAGTCTACAGAAAAGAACCCTGAGGGGAGACAGGATGCTTCCTTAAAATAGAAAAGAACTCTCTTAAATAAACAGAAATAAAACCAAAAGCAAATCCCAAATTACAAAACAACTTGTTAGAGCAAGTAGTAATAAAGTAGAAATTCAATAAGAGTCATTCAGAGTACAGTGGGTGTTAAGCAGGAAAGAAAATGTATGTCCTTAGAATATGATGACTCTTTCTTTCTACTTGCAGAATTAGTGTTTTGTGACTCAAATGTTAAGAGTATGGTCCAAGATTAACTGGGTGTAATCTAAAATGTATTCTTTATTCGGTTTTGATGGATTTTAATTTAAAAGAATTGCATGTTTTGTTAGGCAATTCTGGTTTTTTTTTGTTTTTTTTAAATACTTGTGCTATGGACTTGAAAATGGTCAAAAGAAAGCTGCTTTTTAGGTGAAATTCATGCTTTTAAAATAAATTGTCTATTGTATTCAGTAATGTGAAGGCAAATAGGATGATGTCTTTAGTTTTAGGATTTGCTCAAATGTGTTTAAAGATGTTGGGCCTATATGGAGAAAAATGCCTCAGAATGTTAGCTACAAATAAAGCTATAATGAAAATAGTCATACAGTTGTGAGACTAAATTATAAAGACAACTTATTATAGAATTTCTGTCCACCTTTGCAGCTTTGTTAAATCAACTTGCATTTTTAGTAGTAAAGTTGATTCTTTAAGCCATTGGTACTTGATAAAACTTCCTCACAGAGCATCCAAAGAATTTTCTTTGTGCTGAAGAACAAGGCTTATTTTGAGTCACTGCATGCTGCCAAGAATAATAAAGTGACAGGCCCCCAGGATGGAGAACCAATAGAGAAAGTTGTTGGGAAGTAAAAAGCATTTTGATCCTAATTCTAATTGTACGTAGGCTTTGCATATTCACATATTTCTTTCTATGTTTGAGTGTCAGTAATGACAGATTTTAGAATAATGGACTGTCTTCAGTGAGACTGTGAATCTCACTCTTGTTATAGTCACTTGCAAAAACTGCTGATAATAAAATGACTGGTTTTTGTATGCAAATACGTTGATCTCCTAAAAGAGGGATGTACTGAAACTGTATTTAATTGAAGGAAAAAACCTTTGAGTTCTCTTTGCAGAGAAGATGTAACAGATACAAAAAAATGACATAAAGGCTTTTAAATGTTTGATTTTCTTTGCTTTTACAAATAGCTGTTGCAGTTTTCCTCAGGACAGACAAATGGAGAGAGTTAGGAATTGTACTATGCATGAGGGTTTCCTTTATTCCTCAGAGTTCCTGCAGCACTTTCCCTCATTCCTGTTGGGCTGTAGGAAGGGATTTGACTTTGCCTGAGTTAAGAGAGAACTTTTCAGAGACACCAGAGGCTCCCTACAGAACAGCCACAGCAGGAGGAGGGACGGTGCTTGCACAGCTGCTGGTCATGTCAGCAGTGTTGGCCTTGGAGACCGTAATTGAGCAATTTCATTAACTCAGGACCAACGCTCTGTTTTCCCTTTAATTAAAGTGTCAAGACCTTAACATTTCTCTTGGAAAGCATTTGGGAGTTCTGGGGGGAAGAGGAGGGGGCTGGTTTAGTTGTGCTTGTTTGGTTGTTCTCTAACAGATGTTCGGTGCTTACAGCCCCCGAAGGGAATTCTGCTGGTACAACATCTCTAACTGTGCAATTCCAATGATCTTTGAAATGTTAAACTTCTGCCATGATCTCCATTTCAAGGAAGGAGAGGCACTAACTAACAGTAGAATGCACTACACGAGACATGAGTAGTGTTGGGTACCTCAGTTACAATTTAATTTCACTTGAAAAATGTTCATGGTTTTTAAGAAGGGCTTTTTCTTGTATGAGAGGAAAAAAAATATAAATTCCACAAAAGTTTATTTCCAGCTATAGTTCCTCCATTTATTTTTTCCCAAGATCTGTTTCATTATGAAAAGTTTACAATGCAGGAGTTGGGAAGAGTTATGTAAAAATTTGGAAACCTCTTTATACTAAGTTTTAATTTTCAATACAACAAATCAATAATCTGCTTTGTGGTTTTAGGTATTGATAAAACACAAAAGTGTTAGTTGTAATTGATACACAACTGCAAGTCAAAATGTTCAGAATGGTAATTGTATTTGAACTGGGTAAATAATCACCACTATTTTTAAAGGAGTGTTTTTCCAGGTGTATTTGCAGTCTACATTTCAGCAGTTAACCTTAGCTTGGTGTTCAGGCTAAAAAGGCAATATATGAACTACTGCTTGATATACTTACACACAAAAAAAAGTAGATTCAGGGAAGCCACACTTAATATTAATTGGGGGTTTGGTTTTGGTTTTTTTCCATTTTAATGTAGTTCAGCTAAAGTTATTCATGGATAAAACTAGATCTCTTTCAAATTAGTGAAATGTGATTGAAATATGAAATTACTGCTCAGAGCACCAAAATCTGGAGAGAAAGGCTCAGGTGCTGACTGTGGTATTTATATTTTAAATTAACTATTCTGTAGTAAGTTATGGATTTTGGTGCTTCAATCTTTTTTTCCAATATTTAAACAAAGCCTTTGCATATGTCAACATCACTTTAAGAAAAATGAAAGTCAGCATTAGCATTTCGTTTTCATGGTAACAAATCTCTAACATACCCTAAGAGCTCTGGCACTGCTCACAGTGTTCACAGTTGTTTGTCTTGTATATTCAAACAGCACTTCTGGGAGTGGAAAGTAAAATCTTAATTGTTTCTGTTTGAATACAATGAAATCAAATGAAATAAAATGCTGAGTCTTTACTCCAAACAGTTTATGAATTAATAATCAGAACATTTCCTCCAGAAAATGACACTGTTTGACTGGAGTGTCACATACTATGAGGATGATGTTAATGTGTCACAGACCTCTTTGTAATTGGATTTCCAGTTCAAATCTAGGCCTGACAGGTTTGATCATGATTAAAACTATTGTTATATAATCACGGATTAGTTGATCTTACCTGCTCTTACATGCAGTGAGCAAAATGCAACCTCTGTCAGCAGGGAGGCTGAGGTTAGGCAGATCTCTGCTGGAAGCCAGCCTGGAATGATTCTCTACAGGTGGGCTTTTACACCAGAGGAGCAGAAATTACTCATGTCGTGTTCAGACAACAAAGGCAACTCACGTTTGTTGCCCCTACACTCAACGACTTTGTAAAGCACAACTGCTAAATGATTTTGTGGACACATGAGGAATCTTCTCATATTGCAGATTTGTTTTTTCAGAAGTGCAGTTTTATGTCTCACTATGGAGTTTGGCCATGATTTCTGAGCTTGGTTTTGGGGGCTGAAAAGCAGAATGAGCCAAGTCGTTTCACAGCTCATTCAGAAGAATGCTTTTTTTTTCCCCGTTTCCTTTCCAAAGTCTTCTTTCCTCCTTAGCAGCTCCCTTTCTCTTTCCTATCTCTGCTCTCTTTGTAAATTCTCTAAATCCTTTCAGTTAAGGTGCTGAATTACAAAGTTTGAACACACAGGTTTGAAAGCCTAGTCACAGAATTCTGTTACTCAGAACAAAGGCCACAGCATGCTGGTGTGACAGCAGAACACCAGGTACTCAGCAGACACTTTCAGTTTGCATTTCTTTTGTGTATTTTACACCATAATTCTGTATTGTTTCCAAGTTTTTACCTTGTATATCTGTAGTTCAATATATGTTATATACTGTAAATTAACCTAAGCAGATCAGCCAGTCAGACATTTACAGTTTACTAGAAATCTGAAGCTGTTTCTATTTTTGCAGGAATGCTTCACTCACTGTAGAAAGCAAATCTCCCCCATGTTTCTGTAGCACCTGCAATCTTGAAGCAGTACAGCAAAAACTGAGATTTGCTGTGATATAAATCTCTCAAGAGTTCATTCTCACCAAAAAAAAAAAAAAAGAGATAAACAAGAAAAAAATCACTATGCAAAATCACAGTTCATAGTATTTAAAAAATACTTAGTCATTAAAAAATTTAGTTTATCAGTGGTACTTGTTAATAGGAAAATGTCTACACTATATTTCCACACTTCTGGTGTGTAATAGTTACAAATTTTTTAAAATTCTGTTTAGATTACTTAACTCTTGTGGATAATTTAAGAACAATGCATATAGTTGTGACATGTTTCAGTCTGGAAGGGATGTTAGCAATAGCAGAGGAATTCACAATTCGTCACACTTGGTGTAGAAATTGTTCTTTGGTACAACATGTACATGCCCTGGCTTGAACCCAGCAGACAAATAATCAAAGAGCAGCACAGAGTCATAGTAATATAATACTTAAGAATACCCCAATTGTATGTTTTGAAATAGATCACAGGGTTGGTTAATGTGAAGATACTGTCCTTGGTTTTTCAATATTACAAATGAGAAAAATAGTAATGAAGATAGAGATGAAATAGGAGATAGGTTTACTTTAAAAATTTATCCATTGAGAGAGGAATCCTTATTTTGAGTATATTTTACCTGGATTTTTTGATGTACAGTCAGTTGTTGAGCAATTGGTTTTCTCCAAACAGTAATAATTGGAAGGAGATGCTCTCTTGAGTTCCAGGCTACCAAATTTTAGGCAGCTGTTTATTCTGCTGCTCCTATTCTTTTGTTGGGTAAACTTACCTTGCTCTGATCCTGCCCCTTGAAACTCATAGTTCATGACCAATTCCTGCCTGTCACTAGAGCTGTGATGAACACTGTGTGCAGGCTTGCTTTGGTCTCAAAAATCCACCCAGGCTAAAATAATTGAGAAATGATAATGAAGAGAAGCTGACAGGACTTTGTTGGCATAATTGTTTACTTATAGAGTTTTTTTCTATTGTAATGGAAGACAGTTTATTATGTACTAATTAAGTGTTTTATTACACAGTTTATAAAAAGAGTGAGGAGGGAAGTCTGACAATATTTGGAGCACATTTAAGGATAATTGGAGAGGTTGTATTGTTGTATTTGATAACTCCTGTATTGCTTTTAAAAACACAACCACACAAGCTAATACACTCACATATATTGTTAGCCTTGGTGCTAAGTGAACTGATTTTTGGTCGGGGAGTCATAGCAAGGAGCTATTTACAGTCTGTGTAGTTTATTTCTATTTTTTGTCAGGATACACACGGAGTAAGCTTCTAGCCACCATCTGGTAGTGTGTGTGAGTGGAGAGCCTCAGTGGCAGTAAAAGAAGCTGGCTGTGCCAAGGCTGTGACTGGGAGCTTAGTCAGAACATGCCAACACCTGTGCAGGGGACTATTCTTATCAGCTGTGTCAGCTACTCTGCAAGGCTCCAGACTGACTCACATTTTATACCTTTTGAAGTGGTGCTTTTCTGTTTCTTTGTATTAAAAAGTTTGGGTTTTTAACTAATTTATGAACAACAAGAAAGCTTTGAAATGAGAGATTTGGAGGTGTCAGTGTTGTTCCTGACATTACAAATCCTGAGTTTATTATTTTTAAAGATCTTTATACTAATTGAATTAATTCATAGTGAATTTCTTGTCAGAAGTAAGTTACTGTAACAGAGGTAATGAGAGGAAAGAAGAAAAGGGTAACCTTTTTGCTCCTCTTTGCAGCCAAATGTATTCGAGCATCACTTTAGTATGTCATTGGATTCCAGTTATTGCACAGCTGAGATTTGATTTTATTAGTGCTCTCTTTTTGGTGAGTCTGGATCAGCTCTAATTTGGCTATTATTTTTAGCTACACAAGTATGTGCTTGTGACAGGTTGATGTATTTGTAGTCTGCATTGTCTTCTTATAGCTGCACACTCAATCATTGAATGCCATTTACCAAGGGTTTTTAACCTTTCAGGTGTTTTGATTTTTTGGGGGTTTTTTGTTTGTTTGTTTGTTTGTGGGTTTTTTTTTTTTTTTTTCTGTTGTTGTTGTTGTTTTTGTTTGGTTGGGTGTTTTTGTTTTTTTGTCAAAATAGTGTCCATACATTTAGCAGTTATTAGTAGTTAAAGCTCTGCAAAGGTGTCCAGGTTCCCTGCCATGGAAGTTAGTAGGAGTAGGTCATGGAATCATTGAGTGTATTGAGTTGGAAGGTACATTAGATGCCTAAATGCTTTTGGGAAGTTAAGGTTTATATGCTAAGACTGGGTGGATAACACTGTCTAATAAATTTTCTAAGTGCAAATAGCCAGCTTCTGTTTAGAATCAGTTACTCTTATATAGTGTTGCACTGTAAATTAATTAATTAATTTTCTCTGGTAATTAGTATCATAGTAATCAGTTAAAAAGATGTAATGTTGCCGATGACAAGGTTCCAATTTCCTGCCACCATTTTCTTTTCTCCCTTCTTCTTCCATTCTTTGCAGAAAAGAATCTGTTTTCCTGCCGGTGCTTGTTTTCTCCTGGAATGATGAGGTGGGCAGGATGGCTGTGGGTTCAAATCCATGTTTTTCAGGGACAGGGAAGGTGGGTCTGCATTAGCATGTTTGAGGCACAGGATCTGCTGGGTCTTAGATGAGTATGTTCCAAGAAATCTTCTCCCATTCACTCCAGACTAGATGAGACTTTCTGGGGGGAATATCAATTTTGTGATGATTCTTGCAGAATCCTCACAGCCTTTCTATCTCTGATACAGAATGCTGCTGGGATTGTAGAGGAATTCAGTAAGTTCAGTAAGTGTAGGCTTGTTGAACAATGGTCAGAATTGGTCTGCGTCTCTTGGACTTTTCATATTGTGCATTTCTTCTACAGTTATCCTCTGAACACTATGTTGAAGGGTTTTCTCCACTCCTGCTCAGGTGATACAGTAAGGCTGTGTTTGGGGGGTTTGAGAAGGTTGTAATTCTACTGCTGTGATAAAGACTTCCTGCTCTGTGAATCACTGCATTTTATCTTTCTGCTGAAGTGTGCATCCTCTAATTAAGAAGAAAAAACCTTGAAAATTTTTAAGTGATTTTGATTTTCTGAAATTGTAGCAATGCATCTTCTGCCTTGTTCTTTACATTTTCTTTAGATTCTGAGTTAGAAAAGGAAATTTTTGGAGAGCCTAAACCCATTGGTTTGATAGAAGCCTCCAAAAATGTGACTAAGCAGTATTGAGGTTACAGGCACACACAAATAGTGTCTTTGTATTAGCAGTAATAGCTTGGGTGAAAAAAATCCAACATAGCTTAATTTGAGCATAGAAATGTAGAGTTAGAACCCTGCTTCCCAAACATGATTAATTGACCTCTGTTAATTGTGCTCTTGCAATTTTTTTTCATTTTTTTTTGTTTGGTGTTTTTGTTTTAATGATTTCTGACTCGATAGAGGCATCAAACCCCTTAAATTTCACTATAGGATCCCCTCAGTGCAGTAACATGTCTGACTTTCAGTACAAGACTTGGCACCAAGGAAATAACTAGAAGTTTTTTAGTCTTGATAGTCTTTCTGGATAGCTTTTTAGCAATTGAATGGAGAATAGGTGTTTCTATGAGAGGTTTTTTAATTTTAAAATGTGTTTTCTTTTATGTTTTTTTGTTTGTTTGTTTGTTTGTTTTCTTTAAATGTTTTTGTTCTGAATAAATAAATTTGTTTTAAGAAACTACTGGTCATATATAATGTTGAGAGAATGGTCAGAGATGCCATAATCCCTTTTTTTCCAAATTCATTGCCGGTATATATTGAGTGTAAGTATCTTTCCACTCCAGAATAAGGATGTGTGGTTTTAATTGTTGGAATGATAGAAATTGAGAGGAATGATGTCTGAAGTGTTTGTGAGCATTACTTTCAGTCCTGAATCGACCCTTTATTTTCTTCCATAGCACAACAAAAAGAAAGAGGAGCTTTAATATCTAAGAAATTGCCAGTGTGGTTCCAGTCAAATTCTCCATCTGGTCTGGAGGCAGGGTATTACTGAATTTTTCATCAGTTAGGAGCTGGAAGTTGGAGACTTTATTAGGATTTCCTTCAGGGCAAGTACAAAGGCAGTCCAGTGGTGCAGTTTATGGCTTAAACATTACAGGCCTTGGATCTGATGTGCAGTAATGGCTGTGATCACATAGGAAAGTTGTTTAAAAACAACTTTAAGTGCTTTTAGTAACTGCAGTTCCTTCGAGTAGAAAATGTGATGGTGGTTTTCCAGTTTTACTCTTGCCAAATATTCCAGTTTTACTCTTGCCAAATATTCCAGTTTTACTCTTGCCAAATATTGCCTTCAATATTTGCCCCTTGCAGAAGGGAGGCAGAAGCACAAGTGCAAGAATGAGGTGTTGATGTGGTAACTGAGGGTAGAAATGAAAGGTAAAAGAAGGAAGTGGCAGATAAGGCAAAACACTTTGAAATGCATGCTGGTGGGAGTGGGACTTAAAATGGGAAAGGTGGCAGTGCAGGTTATCTCTTTGTGCAAACTGGAATAATTATGTTCCACAGAATTTTCCATGTAGCATAAGTACCTAGGAATGCATGGAAGCTGGAAAAGAAGTAAGAGTGAAAGTTTGGTAAGAACATGGCAGATGTCTGTGAACTGCAAGTCAAGAAAGAATGAGGCAATGATACAGATCCTAGATCATAAATAAGGGGAGATAAGATTATGATTTAGAGGTTTAGAGGACAGAAAGTAGAGGGGGAAAAAAGACAAGTTAATTTGTGTGTGGAAAGGAGTAGTGAAATTTATGTGTTGTGAAATCAACAAAGAATGATAGGATTTCTGATACAGGGACGACATTGACAAGGGAAAGGTAATTTGCCTACTCCTTTCCACTTGGGTTTGCTTTAAAGAGCAATGTATTAAGGTGGATTGTTATCCTAGAGCTTTTTAAAGTCACAGAGAAAGGTGCCAAGAAGATGAGGTAGGAACTGGGCATTTGCTAAAATAGGTTATTTCATACAATACAAGTTGGATTGAAATTCAGATTTAGAATGAATTACATTTCTCTGTGTGTTATTTCACAGGATAAGGGAGAGTCCTCCCTGCTCAGGCACATTCAAAGGCCAGTTAGGCATAATTGTATGGGCAAGGAATCAGGGATCAAGGGAGGGTTCAAACCTCTGTAAGTTCTCAAGAATTTGGAAAGTTAGAAGAAAAAGTCTTTGCTAGAGGAGTAGATGGAGGGACCAAAAGTAATAATTTAATATATTTTGAGAGAGTACTTTCCTAAAAAGCTGGGAGATGTGCCCTGTCTGCCCCATTTACTTATCTATTTTTCTTCAAACTGATTTCATATGCTGCTAGGCCCTGTGTGCTCTCTGCAGAATTCCTTGGAGTGTTTGCTTCTAACGCTTTATTTTCCCACTAACATCTCACTCCTCTTAACTCCAGATTGTCTTTAGTTTCTTTTTATCCAGAGTTATCTCTAGTAATGGTCCATGAATTAGAATGGAAGATGCAGCCTATGATCAGACAAATTGTCAATTTTTCTGGGTATTGTTGGGCTGTATCCCTTTCTGCTGTAGATTTCTGGTGGTGTCTCTTCAAGCATTAGGCTGAAAACTGTGGTCAGTGAATTCTATGGGGTTTTACCCACTTGTATCTCAATCCTGGCTGCACCATCACTCTCTGAGCCCACACAAAAATATTGATATATAGCAGTCTTAAAAATTAGTAAAGCACATTCTTCACACTCATCCTGTGCTGTAGCTACTGGTGAGTGAAATTTGGCATCTCACAATAGGTATCTCTTTGTGTCACAGTAGAGATGGAAAAGACACGTTTCTTCATCCACCACAGCCAATCTTTATTCTTTACAGCTCATATTAATATGGTTTTCTGAAGGCATTGTGTTTAATTCTAATTGGTTTGTAAGTTGTTGTAATTCAGTTTATTGGTTAGCAATGGCCAGTGTATGCATCCATCAAAACCTTTTCCTCTCTAGGAAAGAGGGAATCAGGAACAGATTTGAATCTTTCTTAATTTGCTTTGAAACTTTAAATAACAATAAGTATAATTAACAAAAAGTAAAATGGGGTTTGAAAATCTTGATATACTTTATTTTTGATAGTTTGAGGAGCAAGATTCATTCAGCGTTTACATTCCTGTCTCCTGGGAAGAAGCTGTTTCACATGGGTAGAATCTTTCTCCTCCCAGGTGCAAATTGGCTCCCACAGGAATAGACTGATATGCAAGCTGATTCTCACTGCTACAATTCCTTTCTCACAGGAATTTTTCAGACTGGCTGTCAGCTGTACCCAGCCCAAGCAGCAAGGCCTGAACCATGGTTTTACAAGGTCTTTCTTCTCTAAGGTTTTACCATATGCCACAGCTTTGCAGCTGTTGTGGCAGTGCCCAAATGCCTAAATTTAGAATGAAATTGTAAGTTGTCTTGAATCTGTCCATGGTGAACAGTTGGGGAGAATTGGTTTCAGATATTCCCTCTGACTTGGCCAGAGAGGATGGACTGAGAACTTCTTTATATGAATAGGCGAGAGACCAAAAAAAGGACAAAATAGCCCCTAGTTCCATCTCAAACTTGTGTGGGTTTTAGGGGCTAATGGTAATAAAAAGCAATAAAAACTGCTACTTACATTCTTACGAAGGGTATGTGATTTTGAATAGAGAAAAAGAACTGATCCATTGAGTAAACAATTGCTGTTTGTCAGAGTAAAATTCATTTTAGGCCCCCGTGGCGTCTGTCCTAACCCAAATGAAGAAATTGCCTTTCCATTGAGAGTACATGGGCTAGATTTCAAGAATTGAATAAAATCTCATAGTTTCTGCTGTCCCACTTGAAAGCTCAGTGTTTCAATTTTGTAACTTGGGAGTCAGGTGGTGACAAACTTACTCTGCTTTTTCGTCTGCTTCTGTAGTAAGAAATTGTTGCAGGGAGATTGTGCCAACAATCTGTGGTTGCTTTCAAAACTATATTAAAAATTTTAAAAAGTGACTCAAAAAATGGAGAAACAAAATAATAGAACTGAAAACTATAAATAATCAGCACTAATATCAATGCAAATTATCCCATGATTGTAGAAGATGCAGTTGTGGAATTGTACAAAATCAATGTAAATAACGTTACTGGTATGTTCAAGTCTGACATGAAGCCTTAAATTGAGAATAATCAAATGCATTCTGAGATTTTTTTTTCCTTATAAACTATTTAGCATTTTTTATGTGAGTTGGGATAAAAAAAAAAGAATCTCAAAGGTCTGCTTTGTGTTTGAGTTAGAGTTACTGATAAATTTATCAAATGACACACTGGTGAGGTCTTTTTCCATGAGAAGACCAGAAAAATGAGGAGGGGAAGTCTGGATCACTTGGTAAATGAAAGAAAAATAAAAATATACTTTTTTACTATGCTTTTAAAGTTCACAGAATCATAGAATAATGTGGCTTTGAAGGGACCTGTAAAGGCCATTTAGTCCAAACCCTCTACAATGAGCAGGGTAATCTTCAGCTAGGACAGGCTTAATTGGGGTGTTCTTCATCATTGGCTGTGACAAAGGGGATGAAATATACTCTTAATAGCAGTGTTTACTTAACAGGCAGTAGTAGAATAGAATTTAGTAGATGAAAATTGAATCCAAGGGCATTCTGGGTTAGAAATAGAGTTGCTTTTTAATAGAGAATGTAGTTGGGCATTTCACATATGTACTGGCAGTTAGAGTCAATCCTTCGGTCTTGAAAAAATTGACAATTTCTAAATAATGGATTTTTCTAAAACTGTCTCTAGCACACGTAGAAATATAGTTCAGGGAAGTGCAGGGGCCTGGGTTTTATGTGGTCCCAAATCAATTGCAGACATTTTGGGTTTGATTTCATAACCTGCCTTGCTGAATCTAGAGGATACTGACTTCCTCACACCTTAATAAGGCACTTTTGAGCAGTTTCAGTTTCACTGCTGGCGTGTTTGTGAAGTCAGCCTGGCAGGACCTCTTTCATATTCTGCTGTATCCCCTTCCTGCAGTGCTGAACATATTTCTGGTGCTTAACAGTGATAGATAACCAGCTTTATCACTTTTTGATAAAGTACTTATTGCTTACAAGTACAGTAATCAATTAATTAGCTCTTTATTGTAAAGAATCCATTTCTGTGCTGTATTGACAAGCTGATAGTTTTGTACCTGCATGTCAGAGTACTCTTACAGCTTTGTTTTCATTATTTCTCATTATGTGGAGCTTGGGATAATGGTTACTGGCTGTCCTGAAACAGAGTCAGGATGATGAACTGCCAAGGGGGGGGAACATGGACGGCATCTGTAATGCATAATTGCAAATAAATCAATAACTAATGGCCCCTGAATGTGTTTACCAGTTCATTGTGGTGATGTATGGACCTCTGGAAACCCTGGATGCCTTATAACAGTTATTGAGATGATTACAGTGGGTACTTTGGCCCTGGCAGAAATTAGTGTATCCAGGCTATTGAGAATGTAGACACAGTTTCTGAGCTTCCCAGCAGTGCCTGAGAAGCAGAACAGTAATTTGAGGAAAAACAAAATTTGTTTGTTAATATTGGAAAATTAGTAAAAGAGCGGCAAAATTGAGGACTTATTTGCTCCCCTAGAATCTATGTTTGGATATTACTGGTGGTAGGAGAGCCTTCAGGAGCAGATTTTTTTTTTTTCTTGTTAGAAGTGCAAGTAAGATAGTGTGAAAAGAGATCATAAAAAAAAGAGAGAGTTTTTCCAGTCTTTCACAGTACTTGTTTTAGGAATAAAATCGAAATGAATTCAGATGAGCTGTCCTCTGGACCATCCGTGGATGAATGGATAGTCTTGTATTGTTTATACTGATGTTTTCTTGGAGAAAATCAAGAAAGCATCTAGATTTCTTGGTTGATTCTGCAGTAGGATACTTCTGTGGTAGAGAAAATTCACATTAATCACTATGAAAATTAAATATATATATATAAGAAAAGACAATATTGCAACATATTTTGGAGTATGTCAGAAAACTGAAGTAACTTGATGTCTATCATTTAATCAGCATTGCCTCTTTAACATGATGAATTGTGTGGCATATGCCCTGTGTGCTGCTGTAGCTTAAAATGTTGCTGACTTTAATGGTGCCATAATCACAATTTAAATCTACAAAATAAAATTATAATTGGAACGGTTTTCTATTTTTTATTGCCCTGTTGTTTATTTTAACATTGGTCATAAATGTAGTCGATTTTCAAATATAAGCCTTTTAAAGGAAGGGATAGGGAACATCTTTGGGAATAGCACGTGGTTATTTGTGACTTAGAAAACTGCCATGAAAATCGGTTGCATGCCTCATATCATGATAATTTATTGCAGCATTTTCATAGATGTTCTTTTATTTCTCCTTGCAAAATGGTCAGGCTGAGTTTTTTACCAGCGTTTACAGTTGCTTATGCAAGATTAAGTTATATACATAGCTGTGTGTACATCTCTATTGTGTGACCATATTGCTTAATTATCTGTGAGAGATGTAATGCTGTTTTGAAAAACAAACAGGAACGTGTTCTGTTGTTAAGCTGTGGTGATGAGATGATGATGAGAATCAAGGTGAGAAACTGGAAATTACTACCAGTAAAATAATGCTGGATTTATTCTTTCACATGTGATATTATCTTATATTCATACATGTTGTTTATGGTAACCAGAAGTAGATATTTTAAATCTGGGTGTATCAGTACTGGCATAGACTTCGTATTTTGGAGTTGTAATAATTTTCAATTAAGAAATTAATTCAATTGCATGTATTAAGTTCAATTCCCACCATGAGAGGGTAGTAAATTAAAACTTGGATGATCATTATATCACTTTCTTGAGACTGTAACTGAACTTAGCGCTCAGAATTACTGTATGTTCATGTTCTGGGATAATTTCCTGTAACTCTTCACTCATCTTGTTGACTCTGCTGAGACTGCTGGTCATGCAGTTCTCTGTGACAGAGAAGAGTAATCAAAATAAGGGGTTAAAATACATTTGATAATGTAGCTGGGATGGTAGAGCTGCTGGAAGAAGGCTGCATGGGGAATTTCTGTATAGCATAGATATCCTTTTGAACACAGAACAGGTCCTTGAGGAATGTTGGAGGCTTTTTAAGGATTATTCCTTTTCTGGAGAAATTATCTGTTCATCTTTATAAAGCTTAAGCCTTAGTCTTCCACTCAATGTGGGTGCAGAGCATCTTAAATCCACTCCTTGTTCTACGATCAGTCTTGAGCAAGGCTCCAGGGGCTGGTTTGTTTCTCTGGTCACAGAGTCCCAGAATGGTTTGGGTTGGAAGGGACCTTAAAACTCATCTCATTCCATGCCCTGCCATGGTCAGGGACACCTTCCACTAGACCAGGTTGCTCCAAGTTCTGTCCAGCCTGGCCTTGGACACTTCCAGGCTTGTCCTATGACTCCAAGCTGAGTCCTCTGGGGCAGCTGTGCAGAGATGCCTCCACTCACTGAGTTGCCTCCAGCTCACAGATTATGTTCCAGTCTCCAGACTGCAGTGTCGTTCATCCTTCACAGCATCAGCCACACTTGCGTTGCTTTAAACTGAGAAATGTGGTTTACTTGGGCGTTTGGGAGGAAGTGTTAAAGATTTAGCAGAAACTAAAACATTGCAGTAGTTTTATTTCTGTAGTGTTGGGCAGCATGCTTGGCATAGACTAAGTTTTTTCATTTTATGCTGTTACTTTCTGAAATAGTGGTGATAAAGTTAAACAAGCCCTAGTGCTGAATGCTGGAATAAAGCTCTTGCATTTCAGTGATCTTTCTATAATTGTTATCTTCCCCTTACTTTTTCAAACCTCTCAGATTATTAATCATATCTGGCTAATCAAATCTGGTTTTACTAGCTGCAGTAAAAGAAACAAAACCAGGGAAGTGCAGCAGCTTGAAGTTTATCCTTCTGATGTTAGGAAATAATTGCAGTGTATTTATCAATGAGTGCTAATGAGAGCTCTAGTCCAAAAGTGATTGAGTGTCTGTGGCTTAGTTAGACACTGAGTAGTAGAGCTTTCTAGTTTTTTATTGCATAGGCAATGGCTGGACTTGATGTGGCAGAGCCTTAAAACTGACATAGTCAGGAGCAATTTCAAGTGCAGATTTACTGTTAGCACCAGTTCACAAACTGTCTGGAGAGCCACACTAGCCCTGAATTTGAAGACAGAGCAGTTTTACCATTGCTTTTTTAATTAATCTGGCTTTTACTACCTAGTACATATTATCTTCATGTTTATTTTATTAAAAAAAGGAAAAATTGTCAGGGTTATAAACTGAATAAGGAGGAGTTATGTGGCCACAACCTTTGTAGCTGAGTTTTATGGTTTTTATTAGCAAGCCAAGCAAGATGGAGCAGGCAATAAAAGTTTTACTACACTCTTCTGCTATTGCTTTCAACTTCCTTTCCTTACATTTCAGATGTTTATAAAATAATTGTGGTCATGATTAACATAGTAGAACAATGTGCAAATGTGTTGTATTATGGTTACTATAGACACTGAAGCATTTTGAAACTGGGTTGTTTCAGTATTAATTGTACAACAGTGCCTACTGTTATTTCACTGGTTCATTGTCCTCAGTGGGTGCACTAAACATCTTCATTTCTTTATACTCTGCTAGAAAAGGATACCCTGTCCCTTCAGTTACAGGAAATATGAAAACTAAGTCAAATCATGCTCAGATACTGTATTAGATGTCAGTTTTCTGTCACTCTTGCAGCAAAGCTTTTAATATTAGTTTAATACTTTGCTGCTTAGCATTTGGTTCCTTCTGAAGCCAAAACTGAGCTGCACAGAGAACAGACTACCAGGATTTTCTACATGAGAAAGAAGGAAGCAGGAGCAGATTTGAATCTTTCTTAATTTACTTTGAAAGTTTAAATAATATTAAGTACAATGAACAAAAAGTAAAATGGGGTTTGAAAATCTTATACTATAGTTTGCTGTTTAATTGTTTTCTCTTACTTGATACACTTTATTTTTGGTAGTCTTAGGAGCAAGACTCATTCATTTTCAGCAATTACAGCCAAGAGTATTTTCATTCTTGTTGATATATTTGTGTTTTAAGAATGTCTTGTTTATTTTTACTTTTTGAATGTATGGATTCTTAGTAATCCTTAAGTTGTTTTGAAAGTTGGGACAAAAACTTAGTGTGAAACTCAAGCCCTGTTGTGAAAACAATATATTCAGTAAGTAGCCTCTGAGTACACCTACTGATGTGCAAGGGACTGCTTTGATATTTAAAAACTAAAATTTGGAAATTTCAGTGTATTGGGGCAGGTTTAAAATGAAATTAGACAAAACATGTTCTCCATAATAGAAGTGTATCAGGACTTTCAGGAAAAATAAGCAATTTTTAAAATTCTCTGTAACTGAATTAGAAGAGAATTCCAGTAGTATGTCAGTATATCTATCAGCGGTTGTGCAGTGCTCATTTCTAAGTACAGAAAAACAGAGACAATGCTGATTCTTGGGTGAGAATTGAGAATAGAGTATTTCCTTGGAAATATGTAGTGATACAAGTTAGTCTGTCTTGCTGAGTCTTGGACACAGACAGTAGCTGTGCCCTAAGAAGAAGTTAATTTTCATTACTTCACATTTCTGAAAAAATATGTAGTGTTTGCTTTTTAAATTGAATGTATGGATGCACCAGCACCTGTGACTGTGCTCCTTGAACTGCAGTGTTGGAATGACCTTGACAGCTTTCAAATTGGAACTGCTGATGATAATGGTTATTAATTTTTGCAAAAATTAATAATTTCCTTCTCCTCCCTCACTGAAAGACAGTGATCACTGGTTTGCTGTCTGATAGGTTTTGCCTCACTTAAGATTGTTCTATTTTCTCTCAGAATTAAAGTAGCAAGGTTTGAGCTTGTTCATGGTTACAGAGTGAAGCTGCTTCTTCGATTGACTTCAATTTTTAACATCTGAGTAAGAAGAAACTTAACACTACCTGTAATAATGATGTAGACAAGGCCAAGCTGTGATTTAGACAAACTGATTTGGATGCTTTCTATTAAACTCTACTACATTTTTCTCAGCTCTGAGATGATTTAAATCAGTTCCACTTATCTATTCATTGCCTTCTGTATGTTTTGACAAATGAGTCTCTTGTGTCTTTCATGAGGAAAAAGAAAGCTGTAGACTTGCTCTGAAGAGCCCTGCTGTTGGAAGAGAAAAGGCAGCCTTTACTGGAAAAATTCAAGACTGAACAGAAAAGAGATATTTTAATAGCTTTAAGGGTAAATTTTCTTAATTGCATGACAGTTTGCATCGAGATAAGGTTTTGTATTTTATAAGGGGAATAATTTGATACTCAGAAGATACGAGTTCAGTTTACAAGCTGTCCTAGAGAATTGCAGCTTGATCTGGGGTAAATGACTCAATCCTCTTATGGTTCAGGCTCTTAAATTAAAAGGAAAAAAAAGGCAACTGAAAAATCCCAAACAAACAGAGTCAAGCTCTTATCTTCAACCAAAAAATCCCAAACAAACAAAAGAAAGGCAAGCTTTTCTCTTCTTGTTTGTTTTTTGTATGTGAACCTGTGAGCTCTTAAGGCATGCTTCAATGACTTCACACAATCCTGCCTTCTGTAGCCTTCTGTCTGCTGATATTTTAGACAGCTACTGTGTGTGAACGGCCCAAGAGTCATGGCAACTTTTTCTGAGTGGCTGATTGTTGCATCTGTGATTTTAGTTAACGGGGAATGTGCTGTCAAAGGAACAGTTTGGTCAGGGAGCAGGTACCATTTATCCTTGTCAGGGACTGAGGAGGTGCATTCAGAAGGGGTTTGCTTCATAGAAATTTTTCCTGGGACACTCTTTGAATGTTCTGTTCCTTGCCCTTGATAATATGGGAACAGGACGTTTAATGTCACAGACATTAAACAAAGTGCAGTAATTCCACTTTTATATAGATGTGAGAGAAGTTTGGTAGGTTTTAATTTTTGTTATAGTGCAAATGTCTCATATGTAGCAGATAAAGGAGTGAACAAAACCACAGTATATATTGCTTTGGCTCCTTAGCACTCAGGATATTTTCCTGAATTTTAGCTTGCACATGGCCCTTGCCCATGCTGAGGGAACATCAGGCTTTGCAGTCAATACCTGTAAAAGTTTCACAAGCCTTGTTAGGCAAAGTCTTAACTTGTGTAGTTGATTCTCTTTTACCCTTAGGATTTAGCAATTGAAAATAATAGAATAAGGATTAAATAATGAAACTTGATTGCCTAAATTTGTTAGGGGAGAGGAGATACCTTCATATAAGCATTATTGAGCAAGTTTTTAGGATAAAAATACCCCATTTATTCCACAGTGAGAAGTATTTGTGTCTGGGGAAAAAAGTCACACTGTGACTTCTACCTGGTGTGTGCTGAGGAGCTACTGAAATCAGCATTTCATCTGGCCATGACAACTGATACAACTGTTCCTGCCAGTGGGAACCATACGTATGAATTATCTCAGCTGAGGCCAAGTCTCCTGCTCTAGCTGAATACAGGATTACCTCTTCAAAGGGTGGAAAAGCTACAGTTTCAGAAGTATTTCAGATCCTCACAATGGAGTTGTAGAAAAATGAATATTTTTATATGTTTTTAAATATTACAGCAATCATTTACAGCACTATCTCCTGAAGCAGTTTCTGGGGATTTTTTTCTACTGAAAAATGCAAGACTTTCTGTCACTTGTATTCAGAGAGCCTTTTCTTTCCTAGGCTTGTTTCACTCTGAAATGAGTAAGTCTGGTAGCATTTACTAACTGGTTGAGTTCCAGAAAGTGAATGAGAACAATTTGCACAAAGCATGCTGGTTTTATGCCTTTGTTATGTTATAATCAGAGTTGTTCAAATCTGTAAATCTTGAAAGGTAGAACTTTGCAATACAAGGAGTACAGAAAGCTTCCGAGAGCTGCATAGAGGTACTGACACATACTGGGACTATGCTTACCTTTAGTTAATATCTTTTCTCAGTTTAGTGTGTGTGTGTATAATAAATACTGCAGACTTATCATAATTGTTCTTAAATTTGGAAAAATCTATGGATTTTTCTGGAAATGGCTTCAGAGATCTTCAAGAATATTATGGCTGAGAGGCAGTCAGAACTTGTTATACAGTTGTATAAAAATGTGGCTGAGAGGCAGTCAGAACTTGTTATACAGTTGTATAAAAATGTGGAACTTCAGCCACAAACACATTCCTTGCTTGATTAGCAATGCCAGATTACCTTAATCTTTATTATTTGTGTATTTTTACTTGACATATTTATTTCCTAATTCCAAATTTATTGCTTTTGGTTTTTTTTTTCCAAAAGTAGGTATATTTCTAGGATCTGTGTGAATCAAAGGATGACTTCGATAATTTGCTTAACCATGATTTGGTTTGCAAATTTTTGCTCTCCATGATTTCCAGATTAAGTCTTCCTCCCCAGTCAGAGAAGAAAGATTGTTGTCTGATATTAGTGAATATTGAAAGTCCCTACTGTTCCATGGATTTTGGAGTGGTTTTGGTAGGCTGTGCCTGTGATTGAAGCCACAATCCACTGAAAAATATCTTCCAGGTCTTGGGTCTGGAATACATGTGCTCAAACTGATCATTAAGTCATTAGCTTAAAAATCTTCATAAGTTTGGTTTGGGTTAATGGCACCCTTGTTGAAGAATGCAGCGTGTAGAGCTTCTGAAATTGAAGACAGATATTTTTTGCTACTTTGTAGTTGTGAAATTTGCTTTATGCTCATTCCTGCAAATTATCAGGAAACAGGATGGCTGCTATCAGGTTTAGTGCAAACACATACTGAAAAGAGTTAGTGGTTATCCCTGCTGTGTGTGTGTTTTTTCAGATTAAAATACAGTGATTTTACTCCCTCTTTAATCTTAGTGTTTGATGGGCATTTGAAAAGAGTAAGGGATTTCAGTCTCCTTTAAAGCTTCTCACAGCAGGATGTCATAAAATGTTGCAAACAGAAGCCATCAGCCAGGTCTTTAGCAGCTGTGGTGTCTTGGGAAGTGGTTTTGTAATGACTGGTGCAGTCCTTAAAATATACTGTGCACAGTTACCCTCCTTACATTCTTTAATGACAATCTATTTTTAATAAAGCCATTTAGCTTGGTTAATTAGAGCTAGTAATAAATCTCCTACTCTGCTGATTAATCTAAGGAAATATCTTAAACCACACCAATGGAAAATTAGACTGTAAATTAGCTACACATATTTTGAATTTTTATTGGCACTATACTTACTAGAAAGGTCTTTTGAAGAATACAGCAGGTTTGCCTTTGCATGCAACTCATGGAGCCAACCTCCCATGGAGAGCAGGGATCTCATGGGGCCAACCTCCCATGGAGAGCAGGGATCTCATGGGGCCAACCTCCCATGGAGAGCAGGGATCTCATGGGGCCAACCTCCCATGGAGAGCAGGGATCTCATGGGGCCAACCTCCCAT
>VWZU01010240.1:65376-100351 GCA_013397095.1 Sterrhoptilus dennistouni
TTAAAAAAAAAAAAAAAAAGTAAAAATTCATAGCTAAGTTCTGACAATTCTTGCACATTGACTAGGTTTGAATATATTCTTAAAATTAATTATTAAAAAAAATCTTTGTGCATTTAATACTCATAATGTCACATAGATTTGCTTTTGATGACTGCCCAAAAACTGTATTACTGTTTTACAGTAAATAACCACCACAGTGCTGTGAGCTTCAGAAGGCCAGGCTGAAATCATCATTTCCTTGTTACTGTTTGCCTTGTTAAAAGTCTACCTTTCCCTGCCAGGTTTCAGTTGCAAAGTACTTCTGAATGTTGTTACAAACTACTTGTAACAACATTCTGAATCTGAAAGTATTTAATATGTAATTGAAAGTATTGGAAGCTCTGGTCTGGTGAGGAAAGGACATCTCTAATGAAGTTTTTCCATTATTTTGTAGCTGAGCAACAGCAGATAAATATGGTCATGTAAGACTGTTCCTTGTTTTCTTTCTCTTTCTCGAATTATATTTTTATATCTTTTCTGTAGATCCTTATATCCAGTGCCTCTAGTTATTGCTCTCAGAGATACTTAATGTGCTGAGAAATTCTAAGTATTTTTTGCAATTCATGACTGAGTATCACACCTTAAGGATACAGTGCCACTTCAGCAAGCAATTTTCTAAAATAAAAATAAATAGGATGTCTTTACACTTACTTGGAAGCACTTTAGAACTTGCTTGGAGAAACAGCAACTATACTGAAAGAATCCTGCCAGAGAGGATTTCTATTTAATTCTATATACTGGAAATATGATGTTGACTTCCATATAAAGATGCTCCTTTAAAGAAAATTAGGGTCTGGGATAATGCTCTGAAATTAACTGAAAGGCCTCTTTTAAAAATGTGATAATATAAAATCATGTAAAGAACAAAAGAATTTTAAGTTGTGTTTGAAAAAATGTAAACAAAGAGACTGAACTTTTCATTTGCTTAAAAAAGTCTCTGTGTACATTGAAGGGGGGGTGTAGTTTCTACACATTTATCTATGTCTGAAAATAATTAAGAAATTTATTTTCCTATCTGAATACTGCTACTTAAAATCAGTCTTTTTAAGTGATGGAAAAGAGAGACTGTCTTGTTTTTCTTGTTAGTTCTACAGGCTCCATGGTAGCCTGCTTTGCCTTTTTTTTTTACGGTGTTTTTTTAAATACCCTGCTCAATTTAAAGCAAATTTGACAGAGGTATAACAGACTCAGGAAGCCCTTAGGCTCTCATGTGTTTCAAGAGAACAGATCTCTATTGAAGAAAGGGTCACTTTTAGGATCCTTTTGGCTGCAGGTGACTGAGAACTCAGGGAAAAGAGAAGTTGCAAATTTTGGGGGGGCCGAGCTGCAAATGGAGCTCATACCTTATTATCTTCTATAGGAGCCAATCCCAAGGCACACAGGTAATGCACACAGAGCTTGGGTTTTTAGTTTGACACAGCAGCTATTCACTTCTGAATCTAGTTTTCCAAGAGGTTATTAAATGCATAAATCAAGATTTTTCAGAGAAGAATGACTGAGATTAAATTATCTGTGTGGGGAATTAAATAAAAATAGCCCATCTAAAGAAATTCCAAACATTCACTAAATGTATTTCTTGTAATTATAATTGTCTATCTGATTTTACAGACACAAGGGGAAATCCATATGCACTAGATGAAAACTAATTTTTTCTTGTAGTTAATAGGATAGATGGAAAACATTCTGTTGACTTCTGAGACCAGATTTTTCTCACCAGAACCAGTATATCAAAAGGACAGAACAGAATCTGGTTTGTGTATGGGTATTACTGGATTCTTTTACATTTCTATAGAAACTGGAGCACCTGCAAATCCAAATTCACAGTTTGCACAAGCTCACGTACATTAGTTCTTCAGGCTTTCATCAGTATTCCTTGAAATGCATGTTAGTGAAGGGGGAGGAGAAATCCCTCGGGAAGCCGTGTTTATTTGCTGCTAAGCTGAATGATTCCCACTTCTCAAATCATCACAGAGGCATTCCTTTTCTGCATTAAATTCACATTGCTCCAGTAAATATCCTGCTGAATCTTACTGTGCCTACAAGAAGCACTGTAATAAGATCGACAGTGGCTAAAGGATCTTCCTTAATCTTAGTTGTCCACTTTCTCCTCACTTGCTTTCTGCATCTTTGCTGTCACCTTTTGTATCATTTCCCACAGAAAATACCTCTGCAGTCCCCACACGCAATGCTACATCTGTCCCGGTTTATCTCGTCCTCACTTGGGAAAAGACAGGTGCCCACACAAACACTATTCAGTGCATTTTTAATGTTTAGCACTGTGTTGGAAACAGGAAAATTCCAGGTATTCTGGTGGAGAGATGGTTACCCAATAGGAGGCTGAAAAAATAAGCAGTAATCATCTTGGCTTTTTCTGTAATTTTTTAAGATGTCATGGTCCTTCCTTCCTTCCTTCCTTCCTTCCTTCCTTCCTTCCTTCCTTCCTTCCTTCTTTTCTCCTTTGTTTTTTTAAGGTGGAAAGGTGTTTGTCTCTAATACAGCATCATCACCTCTGTTTATGCTGATTTCACTGTCACACAAGGCAGAGGACACTGCTGGCCACTGTGATTTGCTGCACACCAGCTTTGCAGAACATAATGGAGTGGGACAGTATTCTTTTTGATGNCTCACACAGAGGTTACAGTCCTCCATTCAAATCTTATTTCCTGTTTATCATTGGCAGTCACTGCTTTGATGCACTTACAATCAGAATTACCATAGAATTTGCAAATATATGGCCTAATATAGGTGCCAGGGGACGTTTGCATGAGACATTAGGAAAAATTTCTTCACTGACAGGGTGGTCAGGCTGGCACAGGCTGCCCAGGGCAGTGGTGGAACCACTGGAAGTGTCCCTGGAAGTGTTCAGGAGTGTAGATGTGGCACTTGACGAGATGGAGTAGTGATGAAACACAGCACAGCTGGGTTGGACTTGCTGATCTTTAGAGGTCGTTTCCAACCATAGAGATTCTGTGATTCTGTTTTAAACTGATCTTTTACCTACTAAGTGTACCTGCATGAATAGAAAATGTATATCTTAATTCTTGTTTGCATCTAACCTGATGTTCTCAAATCCTTTATCCTTGTTTGATAGTTTGTAAAAGAAAAAGCTAGAAAATTGGTAATGCTCTACCTAGGCACAGTAAAAATAGGAAGGTGGAGATAATAGTAAAAAAAAGGAAATACAAAATGTTTAGTGATTATCTCGCATTTCCTGATTGGTCCAGTAAAAGATAACTTTTCAATAGGGTCTAATTCATCATTGTATCTTATTATACTAGTTTCCCCAATTTTAACAGTGGATTCCAGAGAAGATTTTAAAAACTTATCTCCTTGGGAACCATGCAAATTGACTTGTGGCATAAAATTGTGTCACCGAAATGAAAGGTACAATCTTGAGCTGGAGGTAAGAAAGTTCTGCAGAACCCTGCACTCTTTTCCTCTTCAGTTCACATTTACCTTTTCTCCTTAACAGCTGAGCACATACATGCACACAGACGTACATCTACATTACACAGAGGAGCCAGCTATGCAGGGAAGAGAATCCTTTCAGTGTTGACGTGAGGAAATTCTTTTGAAATAGATGATAGCCTGAAGTTTGCTGTAAAGTGGGTGGTATTGGTGTGCACTGTCTTTCAGAGTTCCAGGTTTTCCATTTAGTTGGTAAGGCAGTGAGGCACAGGGAATTAGGCAGAATATGAAGAATGAGGTGTTTTTTTCTGTTGGTCACATTTCACCCCTCTCTGTCCTGTGTTTTGGTCCTTTCTAGACATAACTCCCCATTTTCTTTTTCATTCCCAAACTTTGGCTTTCAGTTACTTGTGGGAAGAGCAGGACATTGAAATTGTGTTGTGTGTAAACAAAGTAGCAAAAGTAGCACAGATGATTTTTAAGCAAACATCTTGGTAGTTCTTTTTGTTGCTGCTCCTATTTGCCAGGAGCTCTGCCTTAACATCTCAGAGCAGCTCTGTCATAGTCTGTCCTGTCACTACCCTTGATATCCTTCTCTGTGATGCCTGTAGAGTTCTGACAACAGTCACCCTGATGGTTTGCTGAGACTGCTGCCTGTCAGGCTGACAAATGTTGGCTCCCTTTTTCCTGTGTTCTGCCCATTTGTTTCCATCTCTCTGTTGCATTAGAGCTGGTGAAGTAATGTCATTTTATTCTGTCTCTGAACAATGCCTCTGTCTACCAAGAGGTGATCAGTTGTATGAATCTTTGTGTCCTTGTGTAACACAAGGTAGGAAAGAGGACTCAAAGTCCAAAATTCATGAGGAAATTTCCTGCTGAAGAGTTTACTGAGGTAAAAAAAAATCCTTACTAATTATTTAAACCTTCTTCTTGCCTCCTAGGGCATTAAAAAAGAT
This sequence comes from Sterrhoptilus dennistouni, assembly GCA_013397095.1. NCBI lineage: Eukaryota > Metazoa > Chordata > Aves > Passeriformes > Zosteropidae > Sterrhoptilus > Sterrhoptilus dennistouni. Next base: position 69,780 of record VWZU01010240.1, read on the forward strand.
TTTTTTTATTATTAAATCACATTTTTCCATTAACAGTAAAACTTTTTAATTGTGCCATCATATGCTAATTTCTTGCATGAGTACCCAGAGTGAATTGGAGATTTGCATTAGCAACATGAGCTGCTGCTTAATTTTCCTACAGAAATTATACCTGCATTTAGAAGAATATGTACAGGCACCTCTCATGTGAGGAAAGTCAGAGAGCTGGGGCTGCTCAGCCAGGAGAAAAGAAGGCTCAGGGGCAGATCTCATCCATCAGTGTGCACAAATATTGAAGGGAGGGTGCCCATAAACACACCCATTAGTGTGTATAAATTAAATTTAATTACACTCACAAGTATATATGTGCTATTCATTTTCACATCTGGAGAAGTGTAGACAGTGAGTTGCAGGATTGGATTTTTACGTGTGCTGAAATATTCAAATACTCAGTTTGGCCCCTTTTGAAATATTCAATTTCTGTGTCTTTTCAAAAACAAAAGCAGTATGAGTGGAAGCTTGGGTTAATTTTCATCTCCTTGTATATGTGACAAGAAATTCCTGATTCTCATGTTTTATTTTCATCTCTCCATTTGATCAGCCTTTGAATATATTTGAAGAAACTAGTGTTAAAAATGGCTAAATGTGAAATTAACAAGTCCCTTAGTGCATTTTCCATGACACAAAGGACAAAACTCAGCAGCTCAGCTAGGGTCGCTCTGACCCATCAGTGTGTACTCTTGCAGTAAGGGTTTTTTCCGAATGTTTTAAACATTTAACTTTCCCAGATAAACCTGTCAAGTATTTTAGCATCAAATTAATGTTGTTAATAATTTTTTTGTCTTTCTGTCTGCCATGTAGAAAATTCAAGTACTTTCCTTTGAAAAATTCTTGCATTAATGCCTTTTTCCCCCCCATGACTGGCCTTTATGAGTAGTATGAATGTGTGTTTGAACTGCACATGAAGTTCTTGCTCTTCTGCAAAGAGCAAGTTACAAATAAAGCCTGCAAGTGTGGGTTCGCTCCACATCACAGAGGTTGGGAGGAATTCACTGTGAGCCCTGCCAGCCTCCTGCATGTCCTTAATGTCCCCAGCAGTCCTGTGAGACAGCATTATCCTCTTGTGAAATCATTCCTGCAAGATTGCCCCAGTGGAAGATCCAGGAATTAAATTCATGTCTTCTGAGTCACAGTTCAGTGCTTTAACCCTCGATGTCAGAGTGTCACTGGTTTCTATACAAATTAAGTTAATTTCTGTCTGCATTAAGGCCTCTGTTGGAATGGGGAGATTGTTCCACGGGTTTATTGTACAGGCTCTGCAACAGCTTGGACGCAGTTTATGTGGAGGGAGCACTCAAGAGGAAAATGTCAGATGTAATTTAGCTCCCTGTAAATGCAGTTTAATAGAGAGGAAAAGTGAGCTCTCTGTGAATAATCAGTGAGAACTGTGCGGCTCACACTGGGAGAAGCTCTGGGAGGCGTTTTTGCTGTGGCAGTAGGAATGCAGAACTTGTGGCTCCAACCCTCTCACCCTCCTTTGGAGCTTTTTCCATCTAACACAGCAATAAGAAGGGAAGTGAATGGTTCCCTTGGCTCCACCTTTCCCTCTTCCCCCGCAGTGTAAATGTTCCTTCCTGTTCATCTCTGAAGCTTTGGGCTGTCAGAGTCTTTAGAAACCTTTTTCTTTCTCATCAGCTCTGTCTGCAGCTCTGGCCACCAGCGATGGCTCCTGAGGGAAGGCCTTGGCTGTGACTTTGAAACCATAGCAGCACTAATCTGAAGGACAATCTCAAGGCATGTTGTGGTTTTATGGTGCACATGGAAAGAGCTGGGTATCTCTGTAATTTTATTAGTGAACAAGCATCTTTACCCGAAAAAAAAAAAAATACTATTTTTAGGTAGGGTCAACAGCAGGAAAGTATATAATATTTTTTTCTTACTAGCTGCCTTCATAGTTATTGAGCAGATTTTGCAGAAGAAGTTCTTGTTTGCAAAAAAAAAATTGTAAGAAGATATGGTTGTAACTTTATTGAGACTCTTGTGTATTCTCCATAGAGTGAAAGGTCTAATGCCTGACAACTGTCAGCTCTGCTAAATTGCTTGGCTTTTGCTTGTTACTCCCAAGAGTTTATAGACGTAAAAGAGCTGAATAGACTGGGTTAGTAATTTTTTGATAAGTATTTAACTGAAAGCAGTCATCCCGTGGGGATCTGACTGTTCTGGACTCCAAATGCACTGCAACCTCAATATTTAATGGAGGTGAGCAGTGCTCTCCACGGGGTGGGGTTGTTGGGGTGTCCTGGGCAAGGCCAGGAGCTGGGCTGGAGAATCCTGGTGTGTCTCTTCCACCTCACGATATTCTGTAATTCTGGAATTTTATATTGAACAGATGTAACATATCAATAATAAAAGAAATGGTTTTGACAGTTGTCACATGGGCTGATATGCACCCACCAAAGACAGTTTGAAAATAAGGTAGCTTATAAATGTATCCCATGAAGTGTGAACAGGATGTTGAGATTTTCTTGAAATGAAGTATGTTTGTGAGCTTTAAAGAGATACTAATTAGCATGAGGGAATTCATATAATGGGATTTATTTATTTTTAGAAAAAAAATGCTAAACTTTAGGATTTTTAGAAGATGATTAATATGTATCATGACACTTCTTTCACTTTGATACTATTCTAAATAACTATTCACAAAAAGATCCTCATTGTAGTTGCAATAGTGAAGTTTTCCATTAAACTTAAAAGCCATTTACATTTTTATTACATATTTAACACCCATTCAGAACTACTATTTGTCAAGAAACAAATATGTTCTTCAGTATGGTTAGAAGTTTTGTTTTCATTTTATACAGCACATTTTACATTTCCTAGTACTTGGAAATGAATTTTTCCGTGTAAAGAACATATGTAGTTCTTTGGAAAAAAATTTTTTTTAAAAAAGTAGACTTTGTAGGCAGTCACAGCAAGATATGTGTACAATTAGCCCATGGATAAGTGGTTTGTTTTCTGGGAAAGTGAGGAGCACTGGGGGGTGGTTATCCTGAGAACCAGAGAGGGTTCAGGAATATTGTGGTAGAAAGAAAGAGAGAGGAACATAATAAAAACATAAGACAAGGCCAAATTAAAAATGTATTCTAAATAGAAGTAACTTTTATAAATACAAGAATAATGCATAATGTCCAAAAATCATCTGAACAAATGTATAGAGTTGCTCTTGCTGTGTTTTAATTGCCAAAGCATTTAATACATTGCAATTAATACCATTAAGCATTTTCATTCTTTGATACTGCCCTGTAGAAATTGTAAACTGATTTATTAATGCTTGTCATCTTCCCTTATTCTCAGTCTGACCTATTATAAGTTGTACATGTATTATAAACCTGCTGTACTAATGATTCTTTATTGGCTGGGGTAATAGGAACTGAAATCACCTACCACTCAAGACCAGTTCCATAACCCAAATGTAAAACCACTGTAGGTTTAGGGTATTTATGGTTGCAGTTATTTAGAGACACAGCATTAACACAGAGATGCATAAAGGTGGCAGTTTCCATTTGTGTAGCTCTATTTCCTCATCCCTGTGGCTTGGGAAATCTTGTATCAGTGCTTTGTCTTACATTATTATCTTACATAGGATGTTAATAGCTGTAGTTTAAAAAAAAATCTTCTGTTGATTTTTTGCTATATAAATATTTTTAAGTGAGATTTTCAATTATTAAAATGAGCATGGTACTTGAACTATAGTAGCTGCAGTGTCTCTGAAGGAAAGCAAGACAAATATAAGAAATTTTAAGGAGAAAGTAGGTGTATTTACTCTTGTTTGAGTGAGTAACTACACTGCTGGCCAGAAGGAAAAGAATTATTAGATTGTGGGCAGACTTGCTGTGTTGTTGAATAGAAGTCCCTACGTACTAAAGGAGAAATACCTGTGAAAACTACAAGAATGATACCAACCCTCCTAGTGATGATTTACTGTTTATTCCATTCTGATTTAAATGTTTTCTTCATGGTAAATTCTGAAAACATCAATGTTGACACACTTGGAGCTATGCAACTGGTGAGATTGACAGAAAAAGTAGAACTTGAACTCAGTCTGAAAGGTGAAGTTTTAAAAATGTTGAAAAGCGTGTTCAGGTCTCATGGGAAGAGAGTGAATTCCTGTGGGTTTTCCTTGCAATGCTGAAGCTGAATTTTAGAGGTTTGTTGGCCTGTTCATACCACAATTCCCTCCATGTTCCTCTACTTATGATTTTAGCTCTTAATCTTTCAGAGCTATCTCCCTGGAGAATTTCCAGCACAAAAAACCCCATCCAAATAGAATTGCTCAGGAAATCAAGCAGTAGAGAATCCTGTATATTTGGCATGCTTTGCCAATGTCTGCCTTTATTTAAAAAAAACTTTCCAGTAGCTTCATTTCTGTACCCGTTTCTCATTTTTCTAGCAGTGTTTTAGGCCAGGATACTGATTGCTTGCCATAGTTAACAGGACTTGGAATAGCCTACCAGTACCAGGAATTCAGTGATAGACTTTTAACCCTTGATTTTGATGGAGATGCCATAAAATCCAGGGGCTGTGCATTGTCTGCAGTGATGCTTTTGTTCTATTCCCCCTGCATGCCAGGAGGAGGATGTGTCTGTGCTGGAAGAGGTCTTTAGGAGCTGCTGGGAGATGCATGGCAGTGGTGAGTTATGGTTATGGGTTTATTTACTGGATAGACTTTAATTGCTGCTGTTACAATTAATTAGGGCTGGTGTAAAACTATGTGAGCACCATAATTAGATCACACTGGTTTGTGGGTTTTTTGCCTGCACTAAGTTCTGTGCAGATCAGGTAAGGAGGGAGAGATCCCTAACTAGAGATTTGGGAGCTGTGAAAGGGAGCAGATGTATGGCAGTAATAATCTTACTTGAATATTTTCACTAACACTCAAATTTTCAGGGGCTGTGCTTGACTTCAGGGACAAACTTTCTATATCACATAAGTGCCCAAATTCTAATTCAGATCCAGCTTTCAGCAGCTATTCTGCAGGTGTGTAAACAAACATCCGTGTAGCAGGAGAGACCAATTATCCTATAGAGACTCAGACAAAATGACTACATTTCCTTGGAGATGCTCAGCATATTCTGAAAATTTCCAGTTGTAGATGTTGCTAACATTTGAAAATCTGTGGAGTTTTTAGTTCAGTCTTAAGCTAAATCATTAAATTCATGTTAACATTTTTCTATCATTAATGTAGGACAGATGAGGTAAGTGAGTAACAAACTGCTTCTGTCAAACCACACATAAAAATGTTTTGATTTTGATTTTACACTCATTGCTACTAAATGGTAGAATAGTACTTGTCAACTTTTCTCGTATCTCTTTCCTTCCTTGTTTTAAAACAATTAGATTTATAACTCTAGCTTATAATCAAAACACAACTGAGGGAGATTTCAGTGTCCAGGCCCTGGGATGTAAATGTTGGTATTTGAAATAGAAGTGTCACCCAGGTGAGCATCTGTCTAAGACTGTGATCATCCTGCTTTCCCTGTGAGAGCTCATAATCATGGAAGTTAACGGACTGCAGTGCCGGAAACTGTTTCTCCATTTATTGGGGCTATTTTCAGACCGAGATTCTGTTAAGAGTTATTTTTTTAGGTTTGTTTATTTCCTTAAAAATAAAGCCATCTGTGTTTGAAATGGCATGTTTTAGGAACAGGGTGTCCAAAACAAAACAAGTTTGTTTTATTAAAATTTATAGTTTATAGTTGTTCATATAGCTGCAGACAATATTTTTTATCTTGCTTTATTTTTAGATTTCGATTTTAAAATTCATTCAGAAATAGAGGTTATTTTGACTATTTTCCATTAATTTCTTGTATTAAAATGAGCAAGATTGTGTTTTGCTATGGAGGGAACTTCCTTTATTGAAAGGTTGTCACGCACTGGACAGAGAACTGGTGGAGTCCCCATCCCACATCCTTCAAAAGATCTGTGGATGTGGCCCCTGGAGATGTGGTGTAGTGGTGGCCTTGGCAGTGCTGGCCTCAAACTGGACTTTATCTTAAAGGTCTTTTCCAACCTTAATGATTCCATGATTGTAAATTATTTTGTGTGTATGAATGCTGATTATCTTTAAACACCTTGTTCTGGTTAGTAATGGATCTTTTGCTACCAGTTGGAATTTTGTCCTTCGTTCTTGGTGTTTGGGTAATGTGGGTTTGGGTCAGTGTGTTGCTTCTTTTGTTTTCCTGATCATTGTGGCATTGCTGGATTTTGATATAATGGAATTGCCATTAAATGGTGTGTGCAATCCCTCACATAACCACAGCAAATGAACTCATTCAGATTTATTTATTGATCTCTTTTGTAAAGTAGTTACAGTTTCTTTCTGAGCTTCTTTGAATTGAAATATGTTTGAGTTTTTAAACTTAAAATCAATGAAGTCCCCATGCTTCTGTTTGGTATTTGTTTGGTTTTTCATATGTTTGAGTTATGGATTGAAAGTACTGGGAAATCAGGCCTCATAATTCTGCTAACCTACTTTAAATCAAATTCTAAGACAACTTTAAGATGTTCAGTAAAACTTTACAGGAATTGATGCTGCCAAATGCTATAGTGCTTCTCCAAGCACTGCTATTTTAGTGTAGCCTTCTTACACAAATGTCTGTCTTAGTAAAATAGGTACATATTTATATCACTGCTTTCAAAAGCAAAAGCACCATCAGCCAGAAATGAGCAGCACTACTTGTTCACATGATGGGAAAATTTTCTGGTGCAGTTTTGTTTAGTTTTTCAAGCTAGATTCATATCATCGAATCACAGAATGGTTTGGGTTGGAAGGGACCTTAAAGCTCATCTTGTTCAACTCCTGCCATGGGCAGGGAACCTTCCACTGTCCCAGGTTGTTTCAAGCCCCATCCAACCTGGCCTTGGACACTTCCAGGGTTGGGAATTACGTACATCCTTTAGCTACTCTATAGTACTAGCTGCATTCTTCCTGGCTGGCATTTGTAGCAGGCAGGGAGGCCAGAAAATCCTTTCTGTGCTGTGAATAGTGTTTAAATGGATCAGTTACCTCTTAGGAGAGAGATAGTGGCAGGGGAAGGACAAACAAGACAACAGTAAATGAAGGAAGATTGATGGCCACTGAGATCAGGGAGAGTTTGCTGGCTAAAACTGGCTTCCCTGTGTTTCTTAGCATTCAGGGCAAAAATAGAAACAAAATATTTTGGTTTAATGCTGTAACCTGATCTAGTGGCAAGGAAACATCCATGGAATTCAGTATGCCTCAAAAAGTGAAGCAGTAATGCAGGGTTTAATAGTTGTTGGGGTCTGAGTTTAATTCACTAGCTAATTATGACATGTGGGCTAGTGTTGCTTATATAAATATTGGTGCCTTTGATACTAAATTGTGTGGGAATTCCAGGCACAGAAAATCCTCAAAACCTTGTGCATGCAGGCCCAAACATAGAAATGATTACAGGGTTTGACCTGAGACCTTGGAAAAGGCTTCCAGATTTAGAGACCGTAAGCAAGAATGTGGGTTTGTAGTTTAGATAGAAACATATTAAGCTAGGTAGTGGAAGGTTGTAAAGCTTTAAAGTGTAGATATAGAACTAGTTACAGGAAATAGTAAAAGCTTTAAGGTGTAGCAAGTAAGTTTGTGTGTCATTGTATGGTTGGTTAAGAAAGTCCACATGGCAGCAAGTCCTGCGATACAAATTAATTAGGGATTGGTGTGAAAGTAGAAACATTCTTTGTGGCAGTAGTTTATTGGCTTATAAACCTTTACAAGACTTGTTAACCTGTGGTCTTGTCACCACTGAGGACCATTGACCACAGACTTTTCACTTAAATAGTGAAGATGTTTTCACCCTTCATGAGGTTGTAGAAGAAGAGCAATAAATCAGCTTTAAAACATCTCTCAGTGGTTCCATCTCTCTTAATATCCCAACAACAATGTCCTTCAATCCCCATTTTGTGTTGCATGTGATTATATAGCAAAAAACCACTGTGGTGGATGGTTCAGGCATTTCAGGTATTCCATATTGTACAGCCCAATGTGTGTCATTGCTGACATAATGGAGCGCTCCAAGACGTGTGATACTCTGAAGACTTTAAACTTACTGGACAATGAAGTGCTTCAGCATGCTTTTCATGGGAGGATCTGTGCCAAGGTCTGCACTACTGCACTTACAGCTCCATTGTGCAAGTTGAAGTGTGTATATTTGGGGAAAGGAACAACACAAAGACTTTTTATTCAAATGTAGATAAAGAAGTACTGAAAATACTTCATAGGAAAGTGAAGTCACAATGAAGTCCAAGGAATAGAAAATGGAATGTAACATCGTGGGAATGTTCAAGGATTTTAAGTCTTTAGGTTTGTTTTTGTTCAGTTGGCTGGTTTTTTTTTCTTGAAAAGACATGTTTTATGTTTGACACATTAGAAAATAAAACTGCTTGGGTTTAGGCATAATTTTTGCCTCGAGGTTAGAATTGTGTGACCTTGCAGTTGGGGACTTTGGACACAAATGGAACTGGGTTGTGCGCAGTCATGCTTGGATGGGGAGAAGGACAAAAGAGGAGAAGACACAATAAAATCTGTCAGTTGGTACAGTTTGAGCAGAACAAAGATGGGACTATGGCATAACTTGGAGAGTCATTGAAACTTTTCAAGGACGTTTTTTGCTAAATTAAACAGTAGGTGCCAAGTCTTTACAAATAACTTTTAGTCCATGAGCATCTTCAGGCTGGTTTTATGTTTAAACAATGCACTATTTGCCTTTGTTTGCTTCCTCATCTCTTTAGGGTTGGATTTTTATCATCCTTTAGTATCACTTCTTGAGCTCTTCATCCTCTTTAGATCAGTCATGGTTTTAAGGTTGAGCCTGTTTCTGTTGTAATTTAGACAGATTGAACAAAATGCTCTCTAAAAAGCAGGAGTGAGGGAATGGGAGCACCAAGTCCATATGGAAAGGACATACTGATGGAGCACTTTATCACACAGTAACAGCTATAACTTAGGTTAGAGCCATAGCTCTGAAAGGTTTATGATGTGTAATTGTTATAGTAAATCATAGTAAATTTCCCTAGCATTTAGAAGGATTTTAAAATACCATACTTGTGTAAGCTTTTTTGTAAGTCCTGTGGGAATTATTTAATGTTAAACTGAGGATTTGGGCGTTTTTAATGAGCTGGGAGTATGTGCAGAGTGTTTTGGCAGTATTTCAGTTTTTGTAGATTACTTGGATCTGTTAATTAATACAGCCCTTTGAGACCTTTTTGTGAAAATTAATGGGTTCCCTGAAGAATAACATTCCAAATGCTGGAGATCTGCAAGACTTTGGAGATGAGTGCAATTTTAAATTATGCCAAAGTTTACTAGATTAAACATTATCTATTGATGTGAGAAGGACAGAAATTCACAAGAGACATGCTAAAGATAAACCACCCTTTTTTTCCCCTTCCTTATCTATGCAAAATATACAAATTAAAGAATTTTTAGATAACATGAAGATTTATAAATAAATAAGCGGGAAGGGAACTTTTCAAAATAAATCCAAAGAGGAACAATTTTCCCAAGAAGAGAAGGACTCCATGAATTACTTGAAGGGTTGTCCTCCCCCTGTCTATACATCTGGAAGTCTCCATGCCTTGGACACAGGAATTGGATCTGCACAGGTTTTGAGCAGGCTGACACTGGAGGCATTCTGACCAAGAAACTGAGCCTATGTTAGCTTGGGAGAACTGGAGTTTTTCCCCTCACTTTCAGGAAACTTAATGGTCTAGACTTCTTCGACCCGTGTTTCGAATCAGTATCTTTGCAGAAAGGAACATGAATTAGTTTTCTTTACCAGCCATCAATCAGCAGTCGTGGGGTGTTTGAAGAGGAGCAGTGCCAGCAGGTCAGGGAGTGATCCTGCCCCTCTGCTCAGCCCTGGGGGGCACATCTGGAGTGCAAGGCCCAGCTCTGGGCTCCTCAGGACAGGAGGGACATCGACCTTCTATAGCAGGGGCTGCAGAGATGAGGAAAGGCCTGGAGCATCTCCCTGATGAGGAAAGGCTGAGGGAACTGGGGCTGTTCAGCCTGGAGAGGAGCCCCAGCTGAGAGTGGCCTCATCCCTGTCTGTCCCTGTGTGCAGGAAGGGTCAGAGCAGGGCCCAGGCTCTGCTCTGTGGGGCCCAACAATGGCACTTGAGGAACAGGTGGGGACTGGTGTTCAGGAAGTTCCACCTGGACAAGAGGAAGAACGTTTCAAACAGAGCCCAGAGAGGGTGTGGTATTTCCTCACAAGACCCATCTGGACACAATCCTGTGCCCCGTGCTCTGGGATGACCCTGCTGGAGCAGGGAGGTGGGACCAGATGAGCCAGTGTGGTCCTTTCAGCCTGACCCGTCCTGGGGTTGTGTGATTAAATAGATGGTGAATTGTTGATGTGATCTTTAAAATGATCCCCAGTACTGTAGTTGTGCCTTAATCTGTGCTCTCATCACCTCCAGTTGTTCCTCTCTGTTGTCTTTGGAGGAATCTGTTGTGTAGTGTAAGCTCAGATTTTTTGACACACATATAATGTCTCAGCAAATGCTGCAAGGCACATCTTACAACATATTTTTAAGCTTATGTTCATTACTTCTGCTGTGTATTGTCAATTTGATATATCAATTCTCCTGGTCTTCTACTTTGTGTATCATTTGGAAGGTTTTAGCTGAGTCTTGCTACCACAAGGTGGTTTGGTTTTCATTCTTGACGACTCCAATTTCTGTATGGGATATCTATCACACACTTCAGTCTATTCTAATCTAACTCAGAATGAAATTTGAAGATATTCACCCCTCTTCTTTTTGCCTTTCTACCTGCTGATAACTTTTCTGTTGGGTAAAATCTCTTGTTTGTTTAGGGTTTTTTTTTAAATGGGGTTGGTTATTTTTTTGTTTTTGTTGGATCTGTCCTGTTTGGGGCAAGCTACAGTTGAACAGATAAAGGAACCTGAACAGTTTCATTTACACGTCCTTCCTTTGAGATCAAGTGCTTCTATTTCTGCTGCTGAGGTCAGCCCAGCTCTGAGACAGCATTGTGGTGTTCCTTAGAGAGAGACAAGGAGCAGAGCTGTAGGTGCCTGTAGCAAATATAAGCACCTTATTAAAAACAGAGGGAGGTTTGAGGGGATTTTGAGCCCCTCAGCATTAATTTTACACTGGGAGCTGCTCTTTGCTGTGCCCTTTCTGCCTTTGAAATTAATTTTTTTTGCTATGCTTTAGAGCACACGTTGATGGATGCTTTTCAGTTTGAAAGTTACTCTTTCTAGATAAAAGATTGCCCAGCTCAGCAAAGGGAATTAAGTCATATGAGGCTCCTCTCGGGTGCCGTCAGTAACACTCATTACTCCTTTAATTCAGAACTGTGGTCTAGCTTTTATCACCAAATTTAGAATTTAATTTGTGTGTTAACTTTGATTTTGTGACCCACTCATACCATCAGCAGAACCTTTCAGTCGAGTGAAGGATTTCAAAATAATGACCCCAGTCTTAAGCTTGATTTAAGATGTTACTTTGCTGTGAAATTCATGTTTCCAATCCTTTTGCAAGTCTTAAATACCTGCTGCTTCCTGAGCATGTGTCCTTTTGCTGAGTGACTGACTGACAGTTCTTACCCCGAGTGAAAGGGACAATCAAGGGGTACTTTTTTCTGGGTCAAAAGGCAGCAGCTTTAATACAGTTCTCATTCTATGCTGTTACAAGCCCCACAGAGTGTCTTATATTTCTTATTGCATTTGAAAGTAATAGAAGAGTGTTAGTGGATGTGATTGGATGGTAAATGAAAGCTCTTTCATTGTAAAAATTGGATGTTCAAGGCATTTAGGAGCTTCTGTGAATTAAATGGCACAAAAGGTACATGGGAAATCTCAGCTTCTTGTCCTGAGAAAATGGAAAAGCTCACAAAATTCAGGTGATAAAATACCTGTTAACAAGGTGGTTTAAGCTGTACAGACATCAGTTTTTGCTTTCTGAAGACTTTACAGACTTTCTGCAAGGAATATCTTGCCTGTATAATGGGAAAGTTTGTTTGGAGGGGAAAACTGTTTGATAAAGATATTATAATACTTACTGATATGTAAGTTCATTGAAAGGTAAGTAACCCTAAGTTTTGTACCTGGAGACCTCTTGAAGTGCCTGTTAGTTTTGAGATGGTAACAGCAGCTTTAGGAAGCAGAAGAGTTTGTTCTGTCAGTCAGCAGGAGCAGGGAATGTGCTATCCTCTAGGAATTGCTCTCCCACTTATAACCTATAAACTCTTTAAATATCAGAGATTATTTGCAGTAAGCCAGTTCCAGTGTTGGTGATTCTTGTAATGCTATAACAAGCTTCAAGGAATTAGCTTGGGTTTTCTCCCTTTTTGTTGGTTTAAATCTTACTTTGTGTAACTATGTGACCAAATGCAGGAGAATCCTTTTCTTTGGTAAAGAAAATCAACAACAAATGCAGCTAATAAAAGAAAGCTGCTGTGGAGAGTCATTCAAAACCAGGAGAATGTTTGGGATTTTTTGCTTCCCCTGTTTGCTTTTAAAATCTATTATTTTAATACTGACTTTATGTTTGTAGAACCAGACAGCACTTCTGCCAGCAATTCACTTTAGCTAAGGACTCTTCACTGTGTTTGATATTCAGACCTGCATTTGACACTAGCAGTCTTTCATGTTGAGATGACATCTCCTCTGGCTTTTGCTTTTTTGTTCTGTTGATTCCTTTAAGCATTTTATGTAATTTTTTTCTTCTTTTCCCCCCATTTGTGTAAACATTCTTTACTTTCTTATGAATTTATGTTGTATTTTAATCTGCAAAGGTGTTGGGGTGATTTTTTTACCCTTTCTAGGTTAGAGGCTTTTGAGTTTCATAAGGTTGTGTTGTTGTATTGATGTGTTTCATAAAGGCTACTGAATATAAAGCCCAGCAGTGTTCCCCAGCACTCAGAAATCAGAGTAATTGCAGTTTGGAGTGGATTGCCAGAACACTGGTGTGTTGTAAACCCCGTGACTTCTCAGAGAGTGACCCAGTCCATGACTCTATTGCAGAACTGTTACCTTAGGCTTCAGGTGATGAATTTCATCTGCTAGTAAGTGGAGATGTGAAAATCTATTTACCTCTTAACTCCTTCTTTTTTTTTTTTTTTTTTTTTAATCTGTTTTCATTCATACTCTTTTATAGAACATGGATAAAAGTCCTGTAGAGCTTGGCAGTGTGAGACCCTTTCCTTCATTGAGTATTCTTTGTAGTGCTGATGTTTAAATAACATAGTCGTACAAAATAATACCATTTTGTTTAGGTTTTTATAGAGAAATCACTTAATTTTCCATTTCTCATGTAAATCTCTATGCATTCACATTTTTTAACATGTTTATAATGACCTTTTTCAACAGCTGTTGCTAGATTTAGTAGTAAGAACTTGACTATATACATTTCATAGTTAAGTAAATTAAATGGAATTTGGAATACTTTACTAATGGAAAAATCATGCAGTTCTTATTGAAAATTTGAAAAAAAGATAGGTTTCAGTAATGCCCTGCTTTCACTTAACAACTTAATGTCTTTCTGCTCACCGAAAAGGCAAAAACTCAATTGCATATGATGGCATTGCAGTCTCCTCTTGTTTTATGTCGTGCCATTATCAGTATTTTGTTCAAACCCGCTGACATTTCTTGCATGGTGCAGTAACCTCAGTCAGCAGGAAATGCACAAAATAAATAATTGCAACTTCTCCATTAGCATGGCCTTGCTCAGTTTGCTGCAAGTGGAATAGGATGAGAAGAATTAATGGAGTCACAGGCAAAGGCCCCAGAGCAATAATGATTCGGGGATATTAAATTAACAAGTAATTGCATTAAATTAAAGTCACAGTCCTGTCTTAATTCACAATACATTTTCTACAGCTGAAGTGTGGCCTTGTGTGTTTTTCTTACTCTTGGGGAACGGAGCTTGAATATCTCTTCCACTACTCTGCAGTGTGGGCTTACCTTAGGAAGAGCTTCCTTCCCCCTGAAGCGACCAGTGAAGGAAGGAGATTGGGAGGGAAGGTGACAGAAACTTGTTCATGATGTGTAATAGGATTCTGTTGGCAGTATTCATACTTAGTACTTTTGTGTCCTGGAGAAGTAGAGACTTGGGAAATTATTTGATGTGTGTGATATTTATGCATTTACTGCACTCACTTGATAAATCAACGGCCACATAAAAATGAGCAGAATGAGAAAAGAGAGGTGATGTATGTAGGAGAAGGAAATACAGGTGTCCTGGTCCCTGATCAGTAACAGCTGTGTTAATTACCCAATACAGCCTGGCCATAATGAGTCACTGCAGTAGCCAATAAAGATAAGTGTGATTAAAGGGAGTGGGTGAGCTGGTGAGAGAGGATCATCATAAAGGAGAAACCTTGAGGAAAAGGGAATGAGAGAATCATGAATCAGGATCCTGGGGAAGAGAATCCCTGCAGTGAGGTCAGAGCCTGTTGCTGGAACCTGCAGTCACAGTCTGGCTGGGGAAAAGCTGCAGTCACAGGCTGCAAACTGATCCCTGCAGTCAGAGCTCAGCAGGAAATAAGCAGCAGTCAGAGGCTGCAAGGGAAACCTCCAGCAGGAGCTTGGTGCAGGCAGAGTCAGTGAATGGTTGGGGTCAGGATGGCTGAGGTGTAAAGAGGAATAAACCAGGGCCCTTTTCATGCTGTGATAAACAAGAAGTCTGTGTCTTGGCTCATTTCTCCCCTCTAACAAGGGGGCTGCTGCAAAAGATGTAAAATACACAAATGGGGAGCAGTTGGTCTGTGAATCTCACATTTATTGATGCTGGAGGATTTATTGGATGAAGTGATTTTTTTATTGCTGTCAGAAACATTGGAAGGAACCAGAGTAATTTTTCAGTCAGTGACAAAATGGGTGTTTGTAGAGAAATAGGGCTTTGTATATTCCTCCGCTCCTGGAAAAGTGCTTTTTGTTTTCACATGTACCATGTTCTTATTGAAGTATATCAGTAATGGTATCTTTATTTTTCAAATACTGGAATTTTTATAGGCTTTCTTTCTGAAGTAGACCTTTAAAGTAAATGAAAGGAAACAATTTACTAAAATTCAGCGAGTAAAGGTGACCTACCTTCAGGAACTTTAGCAGTTTCTGCCCTGTACCCCTGAATGCTTCTATTGATGTATTTTGATGAAAAGCATGTCATGTTGGCTTTTTAGATTTTTGGCAGAACATGCCAGGTTGACCCACTATGGGTTATTTTTTTTTTAAAAAAAATCAGGTGTTTCTGTTTCTTGTGCTATGGTAAAAATTGTGTTGCTGTACTAGTGGAGTCAAGTGATACGTTGTGGAAATTTAGTTTTGAAAATAATTTCCTTATGGTTTCCTTTGCTGTCTTGTGTCTAGGATTGAGAACTAATCAGAGTTGCAGGCTCAAAATACACTGTGTGTGGCTGTATTTTGGGTGTCTTCAGAGCTTACATCTGAAATGATAGCTTTTGCAATAAATGTGCAAACAGTGAATGAGAAACTCTGCATTTCAGTACCAGTGCATCTAATTTCCAGTTACTTCAGGGACTGGAACTGGAATTTTCTGGAGCTTGTATTTGACATCTCCTAACTGTTGAAATGGGTACTTTGAATTTATGGCCATTCACTTACAGAAGTGATGTGGTTTCCTTTCCATACCTTCACATCATATAATATTCTTTAAATTTTATGCAGTAAGTAAAAACTGCAGAACACTATAAACTGAAACTTAAAAAAATGTATTTGGAGGTTTTGGTGTTACAACATAAATACAGCGTCTGTGGCACTAATATTTTCTTGAAAATTGGATTTCAATTACCATGTGGGTTTTATCAGCTGCTAAATGTAATTATTTTCACCTGCCTTGAGGTGACTTAAACGACTTGATTTTGTTTTAAATTAAACAAACAAACAAAAAAGTCAAGCTGAGTCATGCTTCAAGCTGTTAGCATTAAACAATCTTTTGGCAGCAGTGAGCCTGGGAAGGAAAAATTTGTCCACTAAAACTGAGGGTACAGCAGGCCTGTGGCATGAATTATCATCCAGAACTGTCAGCGCTGCAGAGTTTCCCTTGTAGGAACCCCGACCACCAGAGCAGAGCACAGAAACCCCATCGGGGGGAACTACAGCCCTGCTTCATCATTCAGTCTTGTTTCTTGTTCAGTGCTGTGGACTTTGTCCATAACAGACGTGAAAAAGACCTTTTGTGGGATTAAAAGAGCAGCCTGTCACTTCAGCTGCTGCAGAGATGAGTGATGAAAATGAGCCTGAGTGTGCTTTACATTCAAAGGCTTGAGGGAATAATGACCAAAGCACATCTGCTGAGGTCACATAAAAGATGAAATTTCTGGTTTTGAACAATTTAGATGGTGGAAGGTGCACAAAATGGGATTACTTAACAGTGGATGATAAAGCCATGTACAACCACTCTGAAGGGCCAGAGATTAAGTGTTCTGACCAAAAAGACACCAATTAAACAGGGAAGGGAATATGAACATTCCTTAGAAGTAGGCATATTAATCAGTAATAACTCGACAAAAGTCACTACTCTTACATCAGCCCCAGCTCTATCTGAGGCATTTCCATGTCTCTGAGGAATAAAGTTGGCAAAATCTGGTGTGTGCTGTAGAATAATAAAAAACCCCTGTGTGAAGGCTGATTAAAAAAGCACTTTTAAACTGATTTTGTTCTCAGACTGAAACTTAGTTTTCCAAGGAGTTGGAGGCACGATTTTTTATCCTCCCTCTTTCTGTATGGCTGCTGAGGTTCAGAAGAGTGTGATGTTTTCCTATATTTGCTGCAACATTTGAGGTTGCTTTCTATGGATTTTGAAGGTGGCCTTCCTTTCTTCCTTATAATAATATGTCAGACTACCTAATCTTTCAGATATGAAAATCTTAGTGTTGCTCTTTTTGTACCTGTGAGCTCCAGCTGAGTTAGATCCAAATGTTAGGCTGTGCTACAGTTCTGGAGATGAGACACAAGGGCACTTGTGAACCTGGCATCGTATACAAATGTTCCTTCCATACTACAGGCCAGCTTTTGGAAAAGAGATCCTTAGTAAACGTAGCAAAACATGCATTTGTGCTTTAATGTTGTTTAAGTGTTTGATTGAAGTAGTTTTCCTGCTACTGCTTTTGAAGTTGTTCCACTCATCAGGATTGAGCAAAGCAGTGGAAATCCTTTTGCACAAGATGTCAACAATTTCAATGTGAAGTTGTTTTTTTCTGTTGCTCTTTCAGCAGTGAGAACCAGAGAGATGAGGTGTGGACACACCTGCAATGTAGCCTGAGGTAACTTGGGAGTTGCTGGTGATCCAGAGCCCAGGTTCTGAACCTCAGTCAGAGTTCATATTTGCAGTGAAAGTGAGTGGTGGTTTTGCTGAGCTGGTGTTGCACTTGGCTGTAGCTAAAAAGCCTGAGTACCTCCAAAATTACCACAAGGTGTGAAATAGCAGTTGAAACAGTGATCTTGAGGAACATCGCTTGAGGAATGTAACCTCCTGTCCCAGGCTGAAAATATTTTCTTTCTTTTTTGCTGATGTGTGTAGATTAACACGTTGTCTGGGAGTTTTATGCGTAGACCTGTGTAGTCATTCCTGGAGTCCTAAAGTAGCCTTGCTTGGTTCACTTTGAGTATGCTTTAAGGGCATATTTGATTAGACAACACTTGTTTTAAGGAAAAAAAATAGCATGGTGAGAGTTCAACGGGATATTGAACGTGCCAGTACTCTAAATTCAGTCCTATAACTCCATATGAGTAATAATTATGAGAAAATTATTATTCTTCAGAGTAATTTTCGACAAAAGAATGATGACCTTAACTCAGAACAGAACATTTAGGCTGTTCTCTATTGATAGAAAATCAATTAGAATCTTTAATAATTTTTGTGCAGCTTTTGAATGATGATGTGTGAATAAAACTGGGTGTTGTGCTGGGTCATGAAGTACAATGATGCCTTCATGGCAATGGTGAAAGAGTTGGACAAGCTGCTGTCCTGGCTTTGTTTTCTGTTCTGGAACAACAGCAGTGCTTGTAACTTGTAGCACTAAACAAATCTGCTCCTGCAGTTTCAATAGCTGGTTTATGGAAATTGTGTAAAACTTAAATATTAAATAATTTTTTTGTCACTTATTATTCTCCGTGGGGTTTCCATTGCTTTCTCATGAGAGAAAAATAGGGCAATAGAACAGAGCTTCTTCTTAGGAACCAGACTCTCAAGGATAGTTTTTTTTTTCTTCGCACTAGTATAGCTGCACCTTCTTTTTGTGTTTTTTTCATCACTGGTGTTTTTCTTACCTCAGAACTGGGCCTGAGGGTTAATTTTTGAAAATGGCAAAGCTCATTTCAGATCTCTGTGCTGTCATTGGTGATAATGCCCCACAAACTTAAAAATTACTTTGAAATGGCATCTTTTTCCTGCTTTATTTGTCATCTATAGCTACTTTAGCCTCTGTTCTGTAGGTCCTCCTTTCAGGGTGGAATGATCCCATGTGAATGGAATTCTCTTGAATTCTGCAACAGTGGTGTCATGTTTTCAATTTTCTTGTGTTTTATTCCATCAGGCCAGTTCCTTTTTAATTTTCATTGCTGTTCTACCTAGTAAGCAAATTACAGCAGGTGTAGTCCTTGATTCCCAAGTAGAGTGCTATAACCAGCAAAGCTTGTCCCTGTGGAAAAGCAGTGCCTGCTCACAACTTAGCTTGCAAAATCTGAATTGTTTATTGACCAGCTCTGCATCCTGACCCAGTGGTAGGTGAATTTATATTTTCATGCTAAGAAAACAGGTTATGTTTGGTACCTCTGGTTTCACTTCCAGCAGCATCTGTCTGCTCCTTTTTCTTTTTTAGTAAATTTTTATCCATGGCAAAATTTTCATGGTCATAGTGAGGTTTCAAGACTTTCCCTCCTTCAAAGGCAGGAGTTCAGCTCTAAGGGTAGCAGGGCATGTAAGGCTGGGGAGGGAGGCAAGGCAAGGCAGACTCAGTTTGCTTTGTACAAGATGGGTTTTTTACCATATTTTAAGGGAGCTTATGATTTTGCTGTGGTGTCCCAAGAAAGCATTTTTGTGAAGCTCTATCTGTTCCCCAGTTGTCAGGATCAGTTCTCTCAGTTCAGAAGCTTGGTAGTTTTCAATGCATCTGCACTTTAGTGTCATTAGGGTGGAGCAACTGAAACTGTAAAATAAAATGATTTCCTGTTAGCTCCTGCACAGGTGTCTGAGCTGAGAGCAGAAAGAGCTGCAAAGCTCAAAGGGAAATGCTGCACTTAAATAACAGGTGTTTCCAGTGACCACAGCTTAAGGGTTTAATTTGGCAGGCTATGGATAAATGAGCTGAGAAATGTCACTTCAGTCAGTGCTGGAAATCTAATCAGTCTTTGCTTTGATGTGTATTTTTTTGTTTTAATTTTGTTTAGATCCACATCTGCTGTGTTTTCAGCTAAATAGCAAGAATTTGATGTATGCAGAAGCACGGGACTTATATATATATTGATGTAAGAAAGTATAAATACCTTCACACTCTTGAAATAATTTGAACATTAAATTGAGTGCTAGGGTTGTGTATTTGACTTTTATTAGTCACACTAGTTAAATTTTTTTACTATGGGAGGAGATACTTGGTTTCAATTATAAAAACACTTTCAAGAGTTTCAAATGTAAAAAGAAAATAATGAAAATGAGATACATTTACCTTCATGTAACTAATGTGTAGCTGTCAGTTACATGAAGCTATTACCAAGTCAGCATTGGTTGTTTGGTGATCATTTTATCATGATCATTTCAGTAGTGAAGGGCAGACAAAGGCAGCAAACATTAATCTGCAATGGTTTGGCCTTTGGAGTACAATGGAATTCTGCTATCAGCATTGGAGCTGGTTTGCTACTAGCCTTGAACCTGTTGAAGATCAATTTAATTTACACTCCATGATACAGTATTTTCTCTTGTTCTGCAATAGCCAACTTCAATATTTCTTTAAAACCCCCCAGATTTTCTATAGAAAGTAAAATATATTAAGATGTACAATAAATTTTGAGAGCATAAAGGTATACATGGTAAAATACATTAGTTCTTTTTTCAAGTAGTTTTTATATCTGTCCAAAAAAGCAATCAAGGAAAACCTAATGGAAACAGAGGAATGGCAATAATAATTCATACTGCTTGTACGAGTCTGAGGGTAAAAGAACCCCAGAAAATACTGTTGTGGAATTGAATAATCAGAATTCTTTGCTGGGTCGAAGGCTGAGGTTTATCCCCTACTGTATCTCCTGGAGCTTGTTTTTTCATTTCTTTCTCCCCATAGATGCTTACGGACTTTTTGGGGGGGCTTTTGGTTTTTGTTTGGTGGGGGTTTTCTGTTAAATGGAATATGAAAGTTGACTGATGCAATCAGTGTAGAACTCTGTCATATTGTAAATACCAGCACCAGCACATTTCAAGGTGTGTGACTGAAAAGGGGGAAGTAAGGCTGCTTCTCTAGGTTCCCCTTGGAATTTTCTCTGAGAAGGCAGTTAGACTTAAGCATGTTTCCAGTCTGTCTTAGTAACTGCTTTAGTAACTGAATCAAATAAAAGAAGTATCTGCCCTTTCATTAAAAGTATATTTCAACGTTTTATGTAGGGTTAATGCAGAAGTTTATTGTTAGAGAGCACTGTGGCCACTTTTGAGAAGGATGGTGTTCTGATTGTAATTTTATGAAATCTGAAATAATGAAATCACAGTCTGAGATAGATAAAACTCTTCTACAGCTCAATAAATTAGTTTTTAAAGTATTCTTGCATAAGTTTGATTTCCACTAATCATCAGTTCAAGTGCTATACTGGCAGGAAAGAGATACCTATTTCTGTCTTTTCTGAAAATGAAACTCCACAAAGCAAGATGAAAAGAGGCATTTTTGGGAAACTGATACCTACATATGTGTGCAATTGTAAGTGGATTAACAAATTGCCTATAGAATATATAATATTTCTTAATAAGTATTTTCTGAGTAAATCTGTGTTCAGTAATGTTCTGGACCTTAGGGATCACTTGGAATTTTTATTAAGCGCCAGTTTTTAAAATCCATTCACTCAGTCCTGCAATCATTACAACTGTTAAGCAAAGTATATTTGTGATTATGAATAGAAATTGCACTAATGAATTAATTTAATGTAAAGGATATGCAAAGGTACCAAGTTTCAGATATCACATCCTTTCATGATCCTACAGCTTTGCTGCTTCTAATCATGAAATGGGTCAGAGGAAAAGGAGCAAATCAGTCTCTTAGGAAATTTGTTTTAAATCATGAACTTCATATACTTTATGGAATAAAGAATTTAAAGTAAGTACCACATTGAATGCATCAAAATGGCACACAAGTGATTTAAAAGACCTTCAGTTACTCATTTCCCCTTTTTATCCTTTAATAGACAGTTGATATGTCTTCCACTACTTATTCTCAAGAGGATGACTTCCTCACAGTAATGTAATGTTTGTCTAACAAAAAATGGAATGTAGCCCACCAAAATGTGGACCTTTGCTAACATTTATTAATGCTGCAATTTGGACAGTTTCAAAACTTTTAATGATATTTTTGTAGTGCTGCTGTCCTCATCCAACAGTCATGAAGGTTTTATAAAATCAAATCCAGAAGTTCCCAAAGATGATTTTGTGGCTGTGCTTTCTGTTCTTCCTGCATTCCATTGGGACAGCTCAGCCCATGGAATCACTTATCACAAAGCTGATTATCAAAACTACTATTACTTTGCAAGGAGTGCTGGTGTGTTATTGTGTTATATGAGTAATATGTAAAATTCATGTTTCCTAAAGCTATTGAAATTGGAGGATCAAATGTGATACCCTATTTAACTGTTCCATGTATTTCAGCTTCCTTAAGAGGAGGGTAAAGTTCATAATTTAATGTGTGTCTGTATTTTAAAGTGTAATAACTGCAAATTGTGACTTGGAAAGATTTTGTTTTTCTCCATTACTAGAAAGAAGTATTTTATTTCAGGTGCTTTTAAAGTTGTTTTTAGTCCATTGAGTAGATAGCCTGTTTCAAGAAAGCACAGAGAAATAATAAAGAGCAGCTGTGCATGCAATAAAATCAGTAAAGCTTACCTGTGTAAGAAAATAACCATGTTTATAGTGTTCCATTTCATGCAGTTTATGTAACAGATGTGGTTATTGCTATCCAAAGGCCCTCTGTTGTGGCCATGATGGTGTTAGTGAATGACAGAATAATTTAGCCAAAGAAGTTGTTCAGTCCAACCTGTACTAGGAGATCCAGTTTTGAAGTTAGATCAGGTTGCTCAGAGTTATTTTACAAAAAATGCATAAAAATGCCCTTAAAAATTGTCTCTGAAATACCAAAGTCAAGTCCAGTGAGGAGGCTGCAAACTGTCTTGTCTATAGATTATTGGAAGTTTTCTATTCCATTGATTATTGAATCCAGATTGAATTCCTTATGCCTGCTCTAGCTGTGGTGCTGCACCTTGTTGGGTGTTCTGCAGTATGGGCTGGAAATAGGTTTGTGACAGGAAGTGTAAATATGAGAGTATTTAATGTGAGTCAGTATTAAAAGCCAGTGAAATCAATTGCTTGTTCCATTTCCAGTATTGGCTTTTTCAACTTTAAGATGAGCAGGATGAAGGGTGTTGGCTCAAACTGTCCGAAATCAGAGCTGTTATTCTCTGCAAAGTCTCAAGATTGCAAAATTAAATGAGGAAACTGTCACGGAGCCAGAAGTTCAAAATACTAGTTAAAAACATGAAACCCAATGCTTTTTATCTTGGCATTTTTGCCAAACATTACCTGCTTGCCGTGACAACACTGCAATTTTTTAGTGATTTTTTAAATGAAAAATAAAAGCAACAGTGGAAATTCTGGGAATTTTGATGCTGGGAACTGTTGGGGGAATGTGTGCAGAAGCTCCTCCTGGAACATGTCAATAACTTTGCTATTTCCAGCTGGGTTTGCAGTGAACAATAAAATCAATAAGGAGAGAGCTGTCCTTGTTAGGGTTTTGTGCTTTCTCTTTGACTGGAACAGCATTTCTGGCATAAATGGGAGAGTCAAGAGGAAATCAGGAAAACACTGTATTTGGAAAAAAAAAAGAGTGCTCATGTCACCGTGTGCTGTGAGTGTTCCTGTGGGTCTCCGAAAGCAGAGCGATAAATGAAGATTTGAAAGCTGTCAACTGTCAAACATGCAGAGAGACCTTTCTTTTTCTAGACTTTATCCACAGTTTAAATATTTCAATGCATTTCTAAGGCATTTTTTAAAGTAGTTTCTTATGAACTCTTGAAGGCTTCAGTTGGAAATCTCGTCTTCAGTGCAGGACCAACCTGATGCTGAGTTCCAGTTTGAATTCCCAGTTTGAGGATTATTCACTGAAATGTTTAGGTGATGTTTTGGGGCTTTTTTGCAAGAATAATTAAAGGTAATGAGAGATGTTTAGCCCAGGCACAGAAACTAATACAGCTGCATAAATGTATATGATGGCAAAAGACTTGTGCGGAACTCTGAACTGCTGTTTCTTACCTGTTCCTAAAAACAGAGAAATCAATTAAAATGAAGGGTGCAGAGGAGGGAGCATAAATGAGTTAAAGCAGGAAGTCCAAGAGACAGCAGAATTTTGCATTTGAAGGTGGTTGTAGTACCTTTCCATACTACTATCAGCAGGACCATCATGAAAACATTGTGAGGGAGAAAAGGCCTTCTCCAAGTGATTGAATATGAATGGATATTAAAATGGATAGAAAAAGGAAGCCAGAGTTAATGACTTGCTCCTTTGGGACAGAACCTGTATTTTCTATCAATAAATTGGTCAGGGCCTGAAACACTCAGTCAAAGATAATGCAGATGTAAAAATCAGCTAATAGTACCACAGAGATGATGGTGTGAGGTCATGGCAGGATCATGAGGGGTGAGAACATAGTGGCAGAAAAAGCAAAATTCAACCAAAGTTAGCTGAATTAACAAAACCTATGCATGACGTGAAGTGAAGGAAGAAATAATGTTTTTGGAAGTGACTGAAACTTCTGTGCTTTACTGTAATAAAGAGACAATTGAAGTTACTGTTATTAGGAATAGGGTAGAATAACTGAAGCACTTTTTAGAAAAGACGACCAAAAAACCAACTTGAATTTCTTCAGCCTTTACCTGATTTTTGTGCTGGCGGAGGGCGAGCTTGTGCACATCAGGAACTGAGCTGCTTATAAAGGCATGTCACCCCTGGGCTGGGCAAAGCTGGGCTTTGTCCTGGGGGTCTGGTGCTGAGTCTCAAAGCTGGGACAGAAGGGCAGTTGGTTTGCCTGTGGCAGTAATGAAGTGCAGCAATTAATTACATTTACATGCCTGCATGTTGGGGTTCATTGGAGGCATGAGGCTCAGTGTTTGGAAAGCATTGATAGGGAGATATCCCTGCTGCCTCTTTGGATGAGAGAGAGGACTTAGAGTGTGAATTATTAATAGTTTATGAAGAGCTCAGTCAAGCACGGCTCTCATTTGCATCTCCACTGCTAACGAGGTATTTGCAATTTCAGATCAAGAGATAGTGGTCAGAAAGCCCGGGAGGGAGTGGAATCCTTGGGAGTCCTTGGAGACATTTCCCTCAGCTGCACAGGGAGGGAGAGTGGGGAGAGCAGGGCAGGACAAAGAATCCCGGACCAGGGCTGTGATGGCATTGCTGTTTCTGTTTTGTGTTCTGCTAAAATGAAATCTGTTAGGCAAACACCACATGGGTAGAGACAGGATATAAAGCTGTGTTGTATCAGAAGCTGTCTGCAAAGGCAAATACAGATGTGTAGTTTAATGTAGGGTATGCTTAGAGGGAAAAAAACATATGGCTAATCCAAAGAGGGCTTTTCTGAAGTGATATTTTATTTAGAATTGAGGAGGAAAATGATGGATTGAGCATCTCAGAGCGAGAAGTTAAAAATACCTCCTTCCTCCCGCCCCTCAAGCCTCCTTTCCCTCAGCAGCCTTTTTAGGCATAGCAGCCATGCAATTAATTGAAGTTCACTAGGAGCCTGTAATGAAAACTCTAACATCATGTAGCTGCTTTCATTAATAATATCATTGTCTTTTGTCAACTTTAATAGCAATTGGGTTTATCTAGCTGGAAAAAGTTAGACAAAGACAGATAGACAGGCAAGTCTGTATACTGTCAATTGACTTAAAAAGAAATGCAGGTTTGCTTTTTAAAATATATCAAACCTGACGTTTTATTCACTTTTTGGGTTCACTTTTCAAACTCTGTCTGTGAATGCTGTCAGAAGTTTGGCTAATGGAATGAAAAGGTAGTTCTGGAGGACCGTGGATGTCACTTAATGGGGGCTGCTGGTTTGGGGTTTTGTCTTGCTGTGAAGATAAATGTCTTGGCAACCTAAAAGAGCTGGAAATAAAAGGGAAAATTGAGATCACATTTAATATTTGGCAAAAAGTTTAAGCAAGCATTGTATTCTTGTCTTGGATTAGTGATTCTGTAAAATTTATATCTACAACAGGACTTGGAACACCATCCTGTTAATTAGGGTGTTAGTATAATTTTCATCTCCTAACTGTGAAGCGATAAATAATGTCAGCATGCATGTCAGTGCATCCCTTGGCAATCAGAACTTCCCAGGGAAGTGTGTTTGAGAGTTACTGGGGGATGAGGAGTGCTGGTTAAATGCTGATCACTGGAGCAAAGCCAATCCATCATTATTATACCCCAAGCAGGCATTGTGTTATTGAAAGTCTTGGTTACCTTTGTTTCCCCAGGCTGAAATTGTTCTGTAAGTCATCTTAGCGTTAATTATTCCATAATGATATTGCAAAGGTACTTTGCAATCACCCGGGTGTGTTCCATCATTGTGGTTTTGTGCTTAATTAAATAGTAATTGCCTGGAAGCAAATGATCATCAGGTGTCAGTCTCCACAAAGATGCATCGGTTTGCTCTTCACTGCCAGATTAGGAAGTGATTGGAAATTATTTTCATCCTTTCCTCATTCTTTTGGCTTATAGTGTTCTGATGAAGTTAAATGACAGTCGTTTAATAGCAGTGTTTAGTTATAATCTGGAAGAGAGCAGGGGAGTGATTGCTTTGCTGGTGGTTCTAGTGTGGCGGCTGTAGTTCTGTTCCCTGATGTTCAGTATTTTGTGTGTTCTTTGTGTTTGGGGTTGGTAACACATCTTGGATGGTGGTGATGAGAAATTTCAGCTCTTCAAAGGGACAGAAGGTTCTTCACAGAAGTTTTTTTAAAGAGGGTTTAATCTACTAAGTATGAGCTTGTTTGGTGCAGTTTCTCAGCAGCAGTCACAGGCACAAAGGGGAGGCAGATCCCAGGGATCTGAGTAATGATAATGGTGTGTTTGGTGAAAATTAATGCTAATGTTTTCAACAGTGATGTAGATCAACACACTGATGGAACCAAAGTATTTAGAGGTAAAGCAGTGGAGTGAGTATCAAGGGAACCATGATTTAAAATCACAGAATCATAGAATGGTTCAGGTTGAAAGGGACCTTAAAGCCCATGCAGCTCCACCCTCTGCCATGGGCAGCAACACCTTCCACTAGCCCAGGTTGCTCCAAACCCCATCCAACTTGACATTAATTGGGATGATCTCAAGGCATTCCTGAGTGTACAGGATCCAGAGCAGCCAGAAATTGTGAAGCTTGGTTCTCACTGGCCTCCTGGGCAGATGTTCTGTGCAGTTAAGGAAGTGGTCAAGTTTCCTTTTCATCATTTGATAGTTCTGCAGAACTCCTGCCCGCCTGTGGTTTTCATTCTTAGGCAAGAGATCAACCTGAATTTTGGGCTACTCCTTCCTGAGTGCCATTATGCTTCCACTGTTTATAAGTTGTCTTCAGGAGCTTTTCTTTGCCCCATAATTTACTTGGTTTCAGTGTGTGGAATTGGTAGAGTGAAATCCCCCACAGATCCTTGTCTATGTGGAGCCGTGGGAACTGTCACTCTGTTATCCCCAAGAAGAGATAATTCTCAGTTCAAAATATGCAGATAATCACTGTCAAATAGCACTTTCCAAAAGGGCACAGTAAAACTGACAATGATTTTTTTCTTGCTCACTGAATAGTATTCAGATGCTTCATAGTAACGAAATTAATGTTTATTAATAGCTTGTCAGGGGAAGTGGCACTGACTAGGATGGGAAGCAGTAGGGGCTGTGAGATGTTGACTTCACTGGAGTATGAACTGCTGCCTGTCTTAGATTAATTTGCAGTGGGAGGAACATCAAACAAATGGCTGTGCTTGACCCAGCCAAGGTATGCATAGAGAGAAAATCTGCAAGAACTGGTGAAGCTGATGTCCCTCTTGATAAGGGTTTTTATTATTGATTTTTAAAAACATTTTAATTTATTAATAAATTATTTTTTTATCGTTATTTGTCTTCAGGGTTGCACTAAGGGGAAGGATGTCTCAGCTACAAAAGAACACAGGGGTAGAGGTGCCTTTGGCTTGGCATCAATCTGGTTTTTTCCTATTGTATCTTACCTATGGTAAACACAAATTTCCTTTGAAAAATAACATGACAGTGACCAAGTTTTGTAAAACCAAAGACCTTTACTCTGTGTTTTGCTAAAGTTAGTGAGTTCCAGAATATTGGAAAATTCCTCTTTTTCATCTGAATAGGTAAATGACAAGCAAACATTAGGCTTTGCAGTGTGGACATTTATCCTTGTTAACTAGTACTGCTCCTAAGAAAAACAGTGAAGATAATATTTTAAAATAAAATCGTAATGATAACAATATTCTTAAAATTATTAAGAACACCTCAGTACAAAGTTTTCCTTTGATACTTGCTTACAGAAGCATTGCCCAAATGCACAGAAGTGAAAATGTTTGTGATTCCTCTGTTAGGACTGTTGGAAACAGGAGCAGAGATGGTCCATGTGTGTCATTTCTGCAGGAATGTTGCTGTGGTGCAATGCAGGCTATTTCCCTTGCTCCAAAATGCACGTTTTTGGTTTAGGAGATGCCCAGTTCTAGGGTGAGCCCTCGGTGGGAGTGGGTGTCCCTGGAGCTGGGTGTGAATATCTGTGATGAGGAGGGTTTGGGCAGCTTGGGTCCTACAGCTCCTCACTTAGACATTTTGACTCTTCTTGTGGCTATTTTTAAATGGTCATAGTTTTGCTCATGAGATTTTGGGGCTGAGAGAATTACTTATTGGTTTTAAAAGACTTCAATGCTGTTAGTAAAAGGATTGTGAGAACATGCCCTAATGGAAGACATTAATTTTGTCTTCACCATGAGGGGCCACTGGAGGTTATTAATATGACTAGTAATAACACTAGGAGTAACTTGCATTCCTTTCAGTATGCAGATAAAATACGGATTGATCACTTGTTGATTGAGCAAAGTCCACCTGGAAGAACCAGGTGGAAGAACTTGAAAACTGTTGTTATATGCATGAAACTTGAAAAGGAGTTGCGGGCACATTCAGCTTTTGATGCTCAGTTTTGCCATTTCAGAAATTTCAGTTTAGAGTTGTTTTGAGTTCAGTTTTCCTTTCCTTTGCACTGTGGAATATGAATCTCATTCTACTCCATTCACCACGCAATGGCAAGATGTTAGAAAATGGAAGTTAAAAGATATTGCTGTAGCCATGCTTTCATTCTCTGGCACTCACTGTGCCTGAGGTATGTATTTCCAAAATTCTCTTGTGAAATGTGGTATCCAGGCTGCAGGGTCTTGAAGCTGCAGGGCAAGTGTGGTGGGTATCAATCTGTACATTTAGTGATACCAGAACACCCTTTAATGCAAAAATATCCTCATATTTTATGTGTGGCCAAACTAATTTAGTTGTAAATGTTACTGCATGATGCACTTCCGGATTATTTAAAGAGTATAGTGACTGGCCCAGAGGTGCAGTGAGCTGCTTAAAGTAGTTGCTGTAATTGTAGCTCTTGATCTATGGTCTTTATTGATGTATTTTCTGATCTTTTTCTTTTTAATCTCATATCAGTGACTCTGGGTGATGTATCAGCTATCTGAATTCAGAGCTTTTCTCTGAAAATTATTGGCTCTATTTTTGTGGGAGAGCTTGGAAAAAAGAATTTCTACAGCAGAAGTAGAAGGAACTTCTATGTTTCGCTTTTGATTAAACACTTATTTTTGCAATATACTTTGTAGTTATGTGCCTTTTGACGACATCTTTATACAACCTCTGTGATAATAAACAAGTAAAATACTGTTAGAATTTTCCTACCCACATTAAGAAACATTCAAGGAAGATGAGTGTTACACTGGTATTGATAATCTATAATCTGAACTCATCAGTGTTTCCCACTTTTGTTTCTGACACCTTAAAGACTGAGAATTTAATTTAGATCAATACTGACTGAAATACCAGATCTGTGTTAAGAATAAAGCAAGTTTATCATGAGTGCAGTTCTTTCTTTCTCCAATATCTTTTGTTAGCATTTTGTTTTTCTCAAATTGAGGGAGGGCACTGAAAAAATAATGTCTCTTTCAGAAAGATTTCTAAATGCTGTTCTTGACCTTCCTTGAAAGGCTTTTGAAATAGAAAGCATCTGTATCTCCTGTAATCAGGTGCTTAATGTACTCAAAGAACTATCCAGAAAGCTGGGATGGTGAGATGATAACAGCAATAATGACTAAAATACATGCAAGTTACTTAACAGCAGCTTTTGGGTGCTTTTAATATTTTCTTTTTTCTTTTATCTTTTTTTTCCTTTTTTTTTGGTGAAATCCTTAGTAATATTTTCATCACAGTTTAAAGCAAAAAGGCTTGATTGGGGTGTAGGCTTTTTGAAATACCTGGGGAGAGAGCACTAAGTGCTGCATTAGGCTTTCACTTACAGAATTGCAGCAGATCTTTCTCTTCTAAGACTGTGTAGTATTGTTTTCCACTTAAAGCAGAATCAGCCCTTCAGTGTAAATATGCAATCCCAGCAGTTTCCTGCCTTTCCAGATCATTAAAGAAAAATCCCATGTAAGATGACAGATCTGTAGCATTTGGGAACAAGGCTTAGGGGATGTTGTACCTCCTCATGCTGTTCATTCTCTTCCTCTTCCCACAACCCCAAATTTGGCAGTTTCCAGTTGGGTTTGAAAGGTAGACTGAAATTTTGTTCAGAAAAAGGGATTGACTCCAAGAACAACACACCAAAAGGTTCCTCTCCTGAGTCCACAGGCTGTCAAGTTCCAGAATCCCACAGTCTGCTTCTTAGCAGCTCTGCTGTGCCCAACAAATCCTGATGGGACTGGACATGATAAGGGGACAAGATTAGATATTAGACTAGATGTTAGTGGAATATTGGATACTGGGAGGAAATCCTTCCCTGTGAGAATGTTGAGGCCCTGGCACGGGGTGCCCAGAGAAGCTGTGGCTGCCCCTGGATCCCTGGAAGTGTCCAAGGCCAGGTTGGAAGGGGCTTGGAGCAGCCTGGGGTAGTGGAAGGTGTCCCTGCCCATGGCAGGAGATGGCATGAAATGAGTTTTAAGATTCTTTCCAACCCAAGACGTTTTGTGACTTTCCGTCAATGACAAAAGGGATGAATTTACTTGTTTTCCTTTGTGTTGGATTTTCCCATTTTACTGGGTGGTTTTTTTTTTTTTTTT
>VWZU01010240.1:100406-177684 GCA_013397095.1 Sterrhoptilus dennistouni
TTTTTTTTTTTTTTTTTTTTTCCCCAACAACCACAAAACAAATGCTTGTAATAACAAAAGAAAAGTAAAACTGCTAGCAAATTTTCATTCTGAAATTACTCAGCCTGTTTTTAATTGGGTGGATTTTAAGTCCACTTTGACCTTTAAAAAGGATTTTCTATGGAAAGTTGTGTCAGATTTAGCTCCCTATTTGGGATTATAGTTTAGAAATCCAGTATTTCAAAAATGGTAATAAAATGCTAATTGTTATGTAGAGAGGTATAAAAGACAAAAATAATTGAGGTGTTGCTGGTCAGTAGGGTTTATTGTGGACCTTGTACATTTATGTTTTGGCTGTACGTAAAAAGAGTCAGAACATATTTATGGATTCAACTTTTTGCATGTCTATTAAGTTGTTTAATGGACTATTATTAAAAAACAAAATCTTGAACCACTAACAAAATCCCACAACAAGATTTATATTTAGGATGCATGATAGAGTTTATTTGCACAAAAAAAAGTAAAATTGCTTGTCAACCTTCTGGTACTCTTCGTCTTAAGCAAACTGATGATTTTAAGATTCAGCCTTACACAAATAAGCTCTTCTTAAAACCAAACAATTTGGCCATCTTGATGTACATCAGTTGTGTGCTCCATTAGGTGGCACTTTTTGTAGGGAAGGCTACATAAATCAGGAGTGTCTTCCCCAGAAGAAATTAAGCTATGAAGTTTTATTGCTTTTTTATTACTAAGCTTATCACGGTATGATATTGTTTAATGAAATGTGACAGGCTTTGCTGGAAGAAATATAGTGAATACAACAGCTTTTTTGCATTTAACAAGATAAGGTGCCAATGTTGTATTTTCAGGATACAAAATGATTGCTTAGTTTGGACACAGATATGGAAATCCATCATAATGTATACTTGTATATTTTTGCAGCCATCTGGTAACCTTGTCATCATTTCTTTCATAGATCTTCAGAATGAGTTTCCAATTTATTTTTTTTTTAAAGAGAAAAAAAAAAACTCAATTAAAAAAGATCCATTTTTAAGTTTGTATCTACATTGGGAATAAAACTGATTTTGTTTTACTGTGTCTACCCACCCTCCCCAGGAAAGTGTCCTAGACCTAGTGTCCTGGTGTCCTAGACCCCAAAACATTTTGGCAAAAGGCTTTTTATTTTCTCAAACTTTAAATATCTTCATTAGATATTTAATACATATATCTATTAATATGTATATATGTACATATATGGTGCTTATTCACTTATTTTTAATAACCTTAATTAATTTGGTGGGTTTTTCACTTTTTTTAAAAATTTGAATAATATACTCTGTTCATCCAATATTTTTGCCAACCCCTTGTCCAAAACTGATCACTGTAGTTAATTTTGGTCACTTTTTACTTGCAGCTACTCATACTGGTGCATTTAGAGTTGAGCACTTAAACAATATTGTGCAGTATCAAAGGGATGGGGTCCCTTTGTTTTTGGAACACATTGAGCCCAGTGGAGTAGCCATAGTGCTGTAACTGTTCTGCAGCACATACTCCACTCATGGAGTGGCTGGAATGGGATTTAAAATACAAAATTCCTGTACTTAATGTTTCAGAATTTCTATCTTAGTCTGTGCTTTTGACTGAAATGAGTTTTCTGCTGAGAGTCCTGTGTTAAGGTGGTCCAAGATAAAATGTCACTTGTTGTGCTATTTATGTCTGTAAAATACATGTGGTTTGGCATTTGCTGGTGCATTTAGTAATTCTCTGTGTGACTGGGGGTCTGAGATTAACCTAATGGAAACTTCTGCTATTAATACCTGTGGGGAGTGTTTTTCAGAATTCTAAGTGCATACAGCTGCTCACTGTAATGTAAACTTAAAGTAATAAACTCGTATTATTTTAATTGGCTGGTTCTGAAATGAAGAAGTACTAAATTAGCAGTGGTTATTTCTTTAAATAAGAAAGAAAATGCCACAGTGCTTACAGCAGGAGTAGGAGCTCTTTAAAATGGTAGCATAAAGAAAATCTTTCACCCTTTTTTTTTTTTTTTTAGTCTCATTCTCTGTCTACTCAAGATCAAAAACTTCAATGCCACTTTCACCTGCTACAAAACACAGATCTTCCTTTGGCTATGAAAAGCAAAAGGGGGAAACAAGCCCAGCCCAAAAGGCTCAGTGATGAGAACAATATTCTTTCAAGCTGAGTTCTCTAGCTGTGCCTTCAGACCTGAGCCGACTTTCTCCAAATCATTGGGAAGCTCTTTCATCCTCTGGCCTTTTTTCCAGGCTCTGTTCAGACAGGCGCTGTCACCTTTCCTGTGATCCACTTAGGGCATGTCAGGGAAGAGATGTTTTCATTAAGTACCTCTGACCATTGAGGCTCATTTTTATCGATGGTTTACAGTGCTACTTTGTGGTTCACCTGATTAAATCATCTCACCCTCTCAAGTCTGGAGGTTATTTAAGTAATTGGGTATTACTTCCTCACCTGTATCTGGGTATCTTGGCTAATTGGAATACAGTTGCTTATGTAGGTCTGGTGTTAGTGCTTGTGTCAGTGATTTAAAAATAGGATCACTTCCTGCTTTTAATTATGTATCTGTTCCTTGTCCTTTTGTGTAGTAAGAGTGAAGAACATACAGTATTTTAGGGGTTTTTTATTATTATTTTGTATGGCTTCAGTGGTGGTGCTCCTCAGCAGTCATTCATGGGTTTACAAAGTAATCAATGTCTGCAATATAAATATAACTGTTGTTGCTTTATAACTGAGCCTCTCGAACACTGTTCTGTTTCAATAACTCTCTGCAGGGAATAATTGCCACAGAGGGGTCTCATTTCCCAGTACAACTTAGAAAATAAGTGAGGCTGGAAAGCCCCCAGGCGAAGAGAGATTGTCATTGTTGGCTCTGTTCATCTATTGTATGTACAAGGTTGCAGGCAGCTGCCTTGATCGCTCCGCAGTCATTTGGTTGTGATTTTGTTGGGCTTTTTTAGAGCCTGAATGGTCTTAGTGATTTGAGATTTCCTTTACATTTAACACCAAATGCTGAAGTAGTCGATAAAATAACTTTTAGATGGCAGAACCAGAAGAATTTTCTGTGAATTGCCAGAGGACTTTGCACTTTTTTATTGCATTACTTGCTTCATTTGCTCTTCTCCTCCATGTAATTCCTGGGTGTCTGCTGGATTGGAAAGAATGCAGGACAGGAAACGTCTTCCATTCCATCTTGTCTTAATATTTTACCTTTCTGCATTTGTAGTTTTACAGCAGCACGTTTGTTGAGAATTAGGAGGTGAGAGTTAAGGAAGTGCATGGACTGCTTTCCTTTAATTCAAAGTATTTGGTTAAACTCAAATCAGGATCTCTGAAACATGACTGCTTTTCCTTTTGGAATTTGGAGAGGCTGTTCTGAGAGACACGGGATTCATTGTGGTCCCTGGAAAAGGTGGTTGGGTTTTTTTCTTTGCTGCGTAAATGTCTAAGGTTTCTGCTTCACTAATTGAGGGATAGTCTTCAAAAATATAATCTTAATCTAAATTTTGTCATCACTGCCTTGAAATGAAAAGATTAATGCTTAAGTCTGTATTTCATTCCAAGTTACTGCTCTTTTAAAAAGAGCCACAAGCCACTAATTTGCTCTTATGAGAAAAATTGGTTTGTCTTTCTTGAAGTCCAGGTGTGGTTTGTACATTTGTGGCTGGTGGGATTGAGTTCTACAGGGTACAGTGTAATTAAACTGTGTATTATGATCCAAATGCTGGTCAGCGTCCAGCATTGAATAATCTGTGCCTCAGAGTAGCTGATGTGTGTTGGTGTGTGGCCATATGAAGCTTTGCAATAGAGCTGCATAAAAATAAATTTGATTTCTAAGCTGTTTAATTTACCTGCTTGCAGATAAAATGAATCTTCCTGCCTTCTATGTTGCTGTCATCTTTTCCTCTATCAGGGTTAGTAGATGGTGTTGGGGTTTACGTGTTTTGGCTTGAGGTTTTTGTGGTACTCAGATTTCTTTTCTTTTTTAGTTTGTGAAATGACATTATGATGATGATACTTGCCCAAAGCATTCATAATTGCAGCTGGAATACAATGTCTTTTGCTTTCCCTAGCATGTGGCTGAATAATCAAGACAGTTTTCTTCAGACAGAGTTACGAATTCTGTTTATTATTGAGATATAATATAGATCTCTTTAAAGAGCATGTGAACAAACAGAATGGAGAGGCTGCACTGTTGTCTGCACAAATGGGAGACTTTGCAGCACTCCTGCTTCATTTGCTAATGAAAATTTGAAGACATTTACCTGTCAGGAAAGAAAGACTCACACCAAGGAGTTTTCTACCGAGCCGGGATTGTTGTCTTTGTAGTCCAAATACATTTATTTTTAATGCAGACTGCAGTATGTCTAGGGAGAAATCCATCGCTTGCAGGAGAGGTTTAAAAATAGGATTGTCAACTTTCTAATGTGTCCTCACTTTCGAGCTTTCAACATCTGACCTAAGTATGCTGTGAATCAAACAAAAAATCAAATTATAGCAGCATACCTATTGTCTCCTGCCTTGATGTACTGCAAGGAAACAAAGTAAGGGAGAAATAAAATCTCTTTTTATTGCAGGAAAGTCAGCACTTGAAGGACAGTGCTTCTAGCTGAATGCAGGGAGTGGAGATTGGAGGAATATTTCTGTAGACAAATTCAATATGTTGAGACGTTTAAGTGTAATGAAATTTGAGATAAAGTTCTGTGATTTTTATTGATGAAATACTTAGCTTTCTACAGGAATGCAATATTACCATGGGATGTTTGCACTGCTGTATAAAACATTCTGAATGTTTGAAAGTATGATTTATAAGAAAAAGAGTTTTGCTTGACAGACTGGCTTTTTTAATATGCAGTGAAAGCGTATTACAAATTAAGCTTTCAACTTCTTTATTAGTTACTGCATTGGAGCTGTTTTGACAAAGTTATCATCTAGATTTTTATGAAAATTAGAGCTACTTGTCCAATTCCTTATGCTTCATAGAGACTATCAAAATATTCTATGTGAAGTGCAGAACTTGATGTCCCCAAGGGAAACTTGTAAGAGCATTTAATAGTGAGCCAAGATATTTCATTGAATGCTTTGCAGTTCAGAAGCTGAAGGAGGCCTTTAGTTGGATCCAGATGGTGGTAATAGGTACAGCAAAATCTCCAGATGCTTTATTTTTAAAAGAACATTGAAAAATGGGGTTTTTTTAACTTTTGGCTTGGTTTCCAGCTTGCAGATCTGGAGGAAGGGCAGAAAATCTTAAATTCTTTTGAAGAGCCATTTTAACTGACAGGTTTAGATAGAGATTGCATTAATAGGAGTGAATACTGGGTTTATTTGTTTAAGTTCATGTATTATTTGCTTAATTGTGAAGGTGCTAAAGAAAGAGATTTCTATCCTTAGGGGTTTTAACATGGAGGAGGGGAAATGGCAGCTCTGAGGGTCAGCAGGCATTTAAAACCTTTCAGTTTGTTTCGTGGCTATGTTGAAATATGGGCTCTGACAGTGCTCAGGGTTACTGTGTGAAGTCTTTCTGCTAATTAACTGCTGTTTCCAAGTTGTGAAAGTTTCTAGGCTATAGCTGATGATAAATACCATTGTCCTGAGCCTGAACACATCTCTAAGATTTATCAATATGAGCCCAAAATACTCCAGTTTCACAAGCACTGCAGAAGAAACTTGGACCAGATTTTCCTTATTGTGTTGAAAATCAGCAATAGGATATGAGATGAGTTGTGGCAGAAACTGCTAAAAAAAGGCAGCTGAATTGAATTACTTGGGAACCTGGCTACAAATGGAAGTACAAGGCCATCAGCTGAAACATCAGAAAAAACCTTTTCATGTTGAGGTGGTGGCCCAGAGAGGCTGCAGAGCTCCAAGGACTTAGGAGATACTCAAAATGTGACTGAAATTGTCCTGGGCATCCTCTGCTGTGAGCAGAGCCTTGGGCTGAATGTTCTCCAGAGTCCCCTTCCAGGCTCATTTAATATTGTCAGTTATTCAGTCATTCTGGGAACAACAGGTCCCCCTGAACTTGACCATAAAAATAAAAAATTACTATTCATCAGTCCAGGAAGCCTCCTACAAGGTCTTTATTCAAATTTGAAAGTGAGCTTGAGGCTGTATTTGAAAGCTACATGAGTCAGTTCAGGCCTTTGATAGTTTTCCATCAAAATACATTAATGCATCAGAGTACATTAATATATTAATAAAGATGTCGTTAATTCTTGTATCCTATAATTGATACTGACTGCAAGTCTTAAACACACTAATTTGACACTGTGTTTTTGCTGTGGAACATGCTCGTGTTTTAAATCTTCAAACCAAGCGGAAAACCTAATTAATACACAGAAAGTGTGTGAGCTTAACAAACTTGGTAATCTTCCTGAGTTCTCACAGTTAGGGTGTGAATCAAACTAAGAAACCTTTCCCTGTCAGGAAGCAGGATTCACAAAATACTTTAAGGAGAAGCATTCACCCTAAAATACCCAAACTGCAGCTCTCTTTGGAAGAGGTGAAAATGAGGGAGGAAATTTTATTTTTTTGCATTGGAAATACTGTGCAGATGAAGTAATTAAGGTATCTGCAGTAACAGCTTTATTTTAAGTTAAATAGAAGCTGTCCTGCAAGTCAAGTTTAATGAACAAATATTTTATTAGGATTCAATCTCTGATTGTTTCCCTTGTTTAGCCTGAAAAAGGCAAATCTTTGGCAATCTTTGAGCTTGTTGCCATGATTTAGTATGGAGCAAAATGGATATTTAACTTAGGGTGAGGGGGCATCTGGTTAGCTCTGCATTTTGGATCCAGAGTACTGTATAAAATACTCCATCTCACATTTAATGA
Source organism: Sterrhoptilus dennistouni (assembly GCA_013397095.1). NCBI lineage: Eukaryota > Metazoa > Chordata > Aves > Passeriformes > Zosteropidae > Sterrhoptilus > Sterrhoptilus dennistouni. The sequence continues at coordinate 107,252 of VWZU01010240.1, forward strand.
TGGATTATTATAATGAAAAAGAAGTTTGTCAGCTAACTGGCTACACAAGTGGAGCTCCCAGGGGATAGTTTGGCTTCAGATGCAGAAAAATGAGATATTCTGCAGTTCAGGGTTGAGTTGAGTTCAGGTTGAGTCCCACAGAATTAGTCCCTCCTGACTAAGGCAGGCTTTGAGAAAGATTGCTGAGCTCTGGAGGTCTCACTGCCGAGGCAAGAACTGTTCTGTTCATGACACTCTCAGCAAGTTCGGGCATGGATGAACAGATTGTCTTTTACAGCTCTCACCAAGCAAGGAAAATCAATTAGGAGTTCAAATGGATCCAAAGAACTGCTTAGTATTTCCATGAAGGCATGTTTTCTCTGACTGGGAATGAGGTATCCAGCCATTCCTCGTTGAACAGAAAATGCTCATTTCCTGTCAAGCTACACAGTTTGAGAAGCATTTCACTTGAATTATGTGGAATAATTATTTTTAGCTTTGGAAAGATCAGAGTTTTGTGCTGATTGAATTATCACATCATCCATAAGTTCTATGATAGATCCACTTTTACCTTCCAAAAGTATTCCAGTTCTGGTTCAGCAGGCAAATCCACAAACTGATGTGTTGAACTCACTTCTCCCAGCCAGGCTGGAGTCAGGTTTTCTGACATTCTCATATGTCAGGACTTCATATTTTATCTGAAATATGAGGCAAGGAGGTGAAAGCCAGCCTTGCAAAACTGCAGCCTCAGCCAGGAGCTGTTTGAGCTGTTGGATGTCTAGCTCTGGTAGAGTTAGGATTAAATAAAGCTCTCAAGATGCTTGACCAGCCTGTGCAGGTCCATTATCTCACCAGTGTGATAATGGTGTGCTTGATGAGAGAGTTCTTCTGGTGCCTGCCTTGTGTTGATAGTGTCTGGAGGATTTGTGGAAGTTTGGTACAAATCTCTGACTCCCATACAATTAATGGGATGCTGGTATCTAAACATTGGGAATTCACTCTCCTTTTGCTATGAAAGGAACACAAAAGGTTTGCAAGCGAGCGCTAGATTTCTTGATTTGTTGGCTCCTTCTTTTATTTAAAAAAAGGGGGGGATTTGCAAGCTAAATAAAATCCGATGCATTTTTAATGAGAAAATAATGTCATTAACTGTGTAACATTAAATACAGTCTAAAGAATTAATAGGTACACACTTGTAAGAGTAAGCTCTCCAGTATTGCTCAGCAATTGCTGGAGGCTTGGCTTACAAAAGGAGTAAATTTCTTTATATTCATTAATAATAGCTAAAATGAACTTATATTTGGTGTCAGATCTGTATTTTTTTTTATTTAGAAAATGTTCAGGAATGCTACGGAGTTACTTCTGTGACTACTAGTTGGGCTTTTTTAGGAGATGATGATGGTGAACCTTCACAATTCTGCGTTCCTGCTCCTGTCTCCTAAATCTGATGACTTCAACCAAACATGCCAACAATATCCAGGCCTACTTTGCTAGTGGAAAAGTTTTATATTTGTATTGCTCTCTTCCCCAAAGAACTTAGCATGCTTTACAGCACACCACATCTGCAGTTCTGCTGCAGAATACGCCCATTTACAAAAGACACACTGAGCCTTGAAGTTCACAACCTCAAGGAAATTCCAACTCTCTTCTTCATGAAAAGAAGCTGCTTCAGAGCCCCAAGTTTTCCCTTGTTGCTTTTCCTACAACTGCTGTTATCTCAAGAGATTAATGTGTTGGAGAGAAGCCTGGGCTCCAGTCCTTGTTCTTTTTGGTAATTGGATGCTGAGTTCTGTGGAAGGGGTATCTGATCTCACCTGCCCAGAGCACACAGAGAACACATTATTCAGCAAGGAGAGAAAGAGCAGTGGATCTCACTGAATATTTCACTTTGGGGTTTCAGGCATTCAGGACTGCAGCCTTACTGTGGAGTGGTAATCACATTCAAAATGCTGGGTTATGGTGAGGAACAGCAGTGGAGACAGAGAAAACAGCAAAGCCAAGAGAAAAAGCAGAGTGGGGGAAAACCTCCCCAAACTGTTGAGGTCATGAACAGATCACTCAGATCTTTGTCTATAGAGAGCTAGCAGGAACTCTTATAGGTAGCACTCAGGAGGTTTTTCCTGTGTAGTTCTGCTGCAAATGTGTGTGGAATAGCAGTATAGTGGTCATTGTTGTTTTGATAAAATACCTTTACTTGTGAAGGGCTTAAGGAATTGCATAATGTTAATGGCTTTGATTTTTAACTTGTTGCTTGAAAGGGTTTTTGTTACACACTTTAAAATTGTAAGTGGCCTGCTGTATTCTCAAATATTAGTATTATAAATGGACACCAGTACAGGAGCATATATAGATCTAAAATGTTGATTCCTGGTTTTTACTAATGTGATGCCAGTATGAATTGTTTTCCATGCAGAAAAAAAGAAATTATTACAACTCTTCCCTTTTAAAAACAGGATGCTCATTTTGAAGATCAGATTACAGTCATTTATGTGTGTCTCTGTAAAAGAGGAAAGGCAACATATTGTTTTACTCAGCTTTTTCTTGTACATTGTCTAGTTTATACACAAACTCTTAATCTTATCTATTGCAGGCTTTCTAATAAAGAGAACTGCCTGATAATAAAGAAAGAAAGGTAGGAGTTGATTACTGAAGTGCAGTTCACAGATGATGGCGTTCCTGGTAAATTCTGCGTCTCACTGTTTAGAGTAGTAAAAAGTTGTAAATAATGTATTTATGTGGAGTTTGAATGCATCTGCATTCCAGGACAAACTTCAGAGTCCAAAGGCTGACCTTTTGCAGGATTTTACTGAATTCTCTACAAGTGCAAAGTCCCAGTGCTGCAAGTTCACTCCTGTAAAACTGAGTTTGAATATGCAGCTGTTCTCCTCTGTCCATACTGTGGAATACTGTGAATCTTACTGCATGAGAAACATGAATAATAATCTTCAGCTTTCTAGAAAGTAGTTTCAAAATGAATCAAACCTATGACAGTAAAAGCCATATGTTATGCATGGATGTATGGAGAAGTGTGGCAGTAGATTTGACAGTATGGTTTTTATGGCTTTTGACCTCTGTGCCTGGCCAGAACTGAGCTGACTTTACTGGGTTTAGGTGTCTAGGTTGGAATCTTGCATTCAGTTTGTGTAAGTAGTTTTCATGATTTGGATGTTATCTTTCTTTGTGGGTTTTTTTGGGGGGCTTTTTTGAGTTTTGCTTGTTTGTTTTGTTTTTTATTTAATTGAAGGTAACTTCTTGTTGTCTGAATACATTTGCCTTTGCCCCAGCAGAGAAAACAAATGCACGTCTCTTTTTAAATCTACTCTGCTAAGTAGACAGTGCAGTTGAAAACAAAACAAAAAAAATTGAAGATAAAATGCACTAAGGGAGGAACTCATAGAGTTTATCTTTCTGCCAAATACATTTGTCATAAACATGAATAGTGAGAAAGCTTTCCTCTCAAGACTTTTGTGTGGTAGAAGAAAAACCCTCCCACTGGGCAGGATCTACTGGTCCCACACTGGAGCCTGAGGTGCACTTGAGCCCCCACAGCTCACCAGTTCTGCAATCTATTCTTCCCTTCCTGTAGAACTGCAGTTTCAATTTTCAAAAGCAATCGTGCATCACTGTTACAGGATTAGTTTCACTTATTTTCTATTTTGCTCAAGTGCTAACCCCTCCCCTCCCTGCAGGTGTCCACTGGGACAGCTTAAAAACTGTGCACTCACTTAGGTCCTTGTAGATGAGAGGTGAGAGCTCTTGGAGCTGTGTATAATTGCAGAAATACTGGTATCACTCAGATTATGTTAATGCTAAAATGATTATGTGCACTTTAGCTGAATAGTTGTCTAATTCTTCCAGCTGTGCCTTGACAAATTACCATAGAAATAACCATTAATTTTCTGATCTATAAAGGGAGAAATCATTTGATCTTTTTCCAATTATTACTGAGTAATTAAATGATAAATTACCCACATGTAAACTAATCTGCATCTAACAAAACAGTCCCTAAAATTGCAAGGCTCTTGTGATGTGGTAGCAGAGAAATTAAGTGGGGCTGATGTTAAAAGAGTTCTAACTCACAAGCAGAGTGAAAAATGAGGGGTACAGTCTACTTGAAAGTGAGGAGCAGAGAGACATAGAGATTTATTTCTGTTCTATATATTTCTCAGCTAGATTTGTTGTTCATATAAAAATTTATGCTTGACTTACAGGGTTTTAAAAATATTTTTTGTCTTATTATCTACCTGTTATATAATTACTGTGTTGGATATTTGTGCACAAATGGGATGGAGCCACTGCTAGATGTTATTTCACCCTCACTAACACTTTTAGTATTTCACACAATTACAAGGATATAGAATCCTGGAATGGTTTGGGTTAGGAGGGACCTTAAAGCTCACAGGGACACCTTCCACTACCCCAGGTTGCTCCAAGCCCTGTCTAACCTGGCCTTGAGCACTTCCAGGGATCCAGGGGCAGCCAGAGCTGCTATGGGCACCCTGTGCCAGGGCCTCAACACTCTCACAGGGAAGAATTCCTTCCCACTATTCCCCCTTGTCCTGTCACTCCAGGCCTTTGTTAATTTTTTCTATGGGCTACTTTTAGGCAGGACCCAATTAATTAATTCCGAAGTCTTTTCTGTCCTAGTCTGAACAGTCTCAGTTCTCCCAGCCTTTCCTCACAGGAGAGGTGCTCCATGGCTTTGATCAGTTTGGTGGCCTTCTGTGGACTGGACACAATGAACATGTTACTGAGTTCCTGTGTCCCTTAAGAGGTGTTGTACAACTGCAATTATTAAAGTCAATATTGTTTGTTCTTTAAGTCTTTCTATGTTTGATTGATTTTGCTTTAATGTGAGAATAAACTGGGTGTGAGCTGTACATCATGACTTGAACATTGGCATCCAGATAGTTAAATATCTCAGCTCCTTAAAGGAGTTCTGAAGGATGTTAAAAGTGTGATGGATTAGTGTTAAATCTGGTTTTGCAGAGAGCCTGGGAATAAGCTGTGCTTTTGGAGAGCAGCAGTGGCCAGACCAGCAAGGCACTGGAATACACAGCTCAGCACGCTCTGAGTGAGATGACACAACTCAGGGTAGAAGGGATGGGAGAACTCTGCAAATGTCACTGGGACTGAAATCTTTGCTGGCTTATTCTGCCAGATCTGTGAGCCTGTCTGCATGCCTTACACTCCACATTCCTGACTGCCTTTGAAAGTTAAATGTATCTCATATCTCTGTGGAGTGTTTCTTTGTAAACCAGAGGGAACACGGGAAGGAGAGGCAGCCTGGCACTTGCTTTGGTTTTTTTTTCTTGCATCCCCTTTCAGCTCTGGTATGAGGTTGGTTGTGCCTGCTGCTCCTGTGCCTTTGAAGCCAGCAGAATTCCTCATCTGGGGCCGAGCTGGAAGACTTTTGCTGACACTGTTTAAATCTCTGTGCTTCCATATGTGTGTAAATGTATCTTCTGTATAGTGCTTGATACACAATTAACTTACTGCCACTTCCTATGTATATAATGATAGCAGTCTATTATAGACACACTATTGAGGGGTTTGGTGCTGTAATTCCTGCTGGCTTTCCTTTAAATAGTAATAATGTGAATAATAGCTCTTTAATCACCTACTCCACTTGGCAGCTCTTTCAACAGGAGACTTAAAGGCATAAAGTGTTCCTGTAAGATCCTGTCAGAGTTGCTTTGCAGGTGTTAAAGAAACTGATGTCATATTTTGCCAACTGCCTTGCAGTTGTCTCGGTTCGTAAGTATGTAAAGCTTCTCAGAAATTGAAAAAATGATGTATCTCCAAGCACAAGGAGTGGCTCAAAAGACTTGAGCCTGTCGTATGAGTAGCATTTGCCAAGAGTGGAGTTTAGACACTTTGGTAGCTAAATTAGAAAAGGTCTATGAGAGCAATATTTCCAAGTGGCTTAGAAAAAAGAATTAGATTTAAGTTCTGTTGTCTTCTGTCTTCCTTGCTTTGTTTTGTTAAAATAGCTTCTATCGCTTCTTTTTCTGCTGATGGGAGGTGGCTTTTTATTAATATGCTATTGCCTGTGGGGAACCAATACATATACTAACATCTATTAAAAATAATTCCAGGGCTCACTCATGCATGCAGTAATTAAGACTGTGAGCACCCAAGGAAAATGAGTGTATAATATCTTCATTAAAGCAGGATAATAGAATTTTACTTACCGATTAGATAATTCTAAGAGTTTAGAACGTTAAATTTCCTTTCATTTTCATGTTATTGATATTGATATGGCTATTTTGATAGTACATTGTCTTGTTAATGTGAGTTTTATTGGGGTAGGAAAATGTGGGAAATCTGAAAGTCTGATCAATTAGAAAAATTCTGTTTATTTTGGTTGACTGTGTTTACTTGTAAGTCAGTTACTTGCCCAAGAAAAACATTTGCATGCATGAGAGAGAAGAAAATAGTTTCTGTAATACACTCTATAACCTTGGTTTTGTCCTTCTTGTAGACTTCAGAGTTTCACTGAAGTTTGTTGTCTGAATCTCTAGTTTGGTTTTTTCCTGGTAAATTCAAACTCCTGTCTGTGTTAATGTTATCTTGAAGCTGGCTTCTGTTCTGAATCTTAGTAACACTGTGAAGGTATTTTGCAGTGAAATACCCGAGGGGCACAGGCTGGAGTTTCCCCAGGTCTGTTTAGCCCTCTGTGTGTTCACTCTGTAGCAAGTCTTGTGTATTTTGGTGTATAGTTTCAAATAACCATGCTTTCAGTTAAATGTATGGCAACAAGTCAGAGAGAACTAGAAATATGTCAGCCTTGCCTCCAGTGATTACTGGATTTGGTACACTGAAGGAAGCCTGTGTGGAAGAGGGTGGTTTGAATACCAGCAGTGTGAACTTTAAATAGGGATAACGGTTTGGTGCCCATTTTCTTAGGCAACCTCCTGTGAATCCTTTACACTGCAGCTGTTATGGGTTCCAAATTGCAAAGCAAAGTCCCTGATGGTACCAGTGAGTTTAAAACTTGCCCCAGCCTTCACACTTAGCACTGTCACCATAGCTGTGTTTTCCCAGAGTCCTGGCCCCTGCTGCTGCCCAGCGTTGAAAGGTTCAGTGTCAGACAGAACTGTCATTTCCAGTCTGCTGGATCATTCTCTGAGAGCTGCTGAATTTGCCTGAATTTCAGTGTAGTGGGAAGAAAGTCCTCTCAGTTTGAGTCAGGGCTCTGTTGCTGTAGGACAAAGGCTCGTCTGTGCATGTCTCCATCCTCTGGCAAGGGTAGCTCTGAGTGTTCCCCTCCTGCTCTCTGCCAGCTCCTTTTCTTCTGCTGCCTGCAGTCTCCATTTCCACGTGTTCATCTCGCTTCTGCCCCTCCTGCCCTAAACACTTGAATGCTCTCAGCTCTCATCATGCCATCTTCAGATCGGGCTAATCAGCACTTCCTTGGGGAATTCCCAGCCGTTGTTTCTTCTCCTGGGCAGCAGGTCAGGTTCATCCTTAGCACTTGGAAGAGTTTGGCATACCACTGCACTCACTCCAGTGGGAGGCTCCAGCTCTTTCTCACCCCAGGATGTTTGTGAGGGCTCAGTTTGTTTGGCAGAACCCATCATCTGTCCTGAGCTGGTGGAGGCAGCTGCTCATTGGGTTGAATTTTAGCAGTTTCTGCTAAAATTAGTGCTTCCAAACAAATCTCATTGGACTGCTGGGCGGGTCAGCAGAAATGCAGGGATGTTTGTACTGGAATGCCCTATCCCAGACAGAAACCTGTGAGGACATGCCAAGATATGCTGAGACATGCCCCAGCATGTGTGTATTTCAGAAATCTTGATGCCAAGCCTTTTATTCTCGCAGCATTTAGGCCACAATGACTCCAGGTGAATCAGGAACCCTAATTTTGTATATAACATGCACAGCTCAGGTCATGGCAATTCTCTAAGGGAGATTTTTGCCAATCTCACAGGCCCTCATATTCTGTATCCACAGATGTACAATCCATCTTTAATTTCTATATATAATTACCAGAACTCCAGATGTATAAAAGGTATTAATCAGGAAAATGCAGGTATTGGATTTTGTTGAATTAAGGTAATCTGTTAATTGATTGAAGATGATTCACTGCAAGTTGTGGTACTGAACTCAAGATATACTTTACAATACTTCACTGTTACAATGATTAATGGACTTGTCATTTTATCTTACATGAGGAATTGGGTAAAGTGACCTTGGAAGGATATTTTCATGATTGTTTTTAATACATAAGGGAAAAAAAATTACCCGAAGTACTGCTACACTATGGAAATAATTTAGAACTTCAAAAACGTTGTCAAATGTCTATGCTGTAAACAGGATTTAGACAGATATAGTCTGCATAAGAAGATTCTGGCTTTTCAGTTCTTTGAACATTAATAAAACCTCTCTGAGTCCATTCCCCAATTTAAATAATGAATGAGCTATTTTCGTAGCTCTGTCTCCCATGTATACCCTCAAGTAATGTGTCTTATGGACTAAATAAAAGCTGGGAGCATTTTTCAGTTTATTTCTTAATGTCATAGGAGTTAGACTTTTATGTGCCTATATCCACACTCCCAAGGGCATGTATTACTGCTTGGAAAATGTCTAGGAGAGGTAGGCTGCTGCACAGGAGATGGGAATGCCATGTCCTTTATTTCCTTGAATGTGATAGTGGTTCCAAGTATAGCAGCACCAGAAATATCCTTTGCTTCCCTTCTCAGAACTGCCTTGAAAAAGCAGTTTCTGCATGGAGCTGCCTCCCTGGGATAAAGCTGAGGTGCCAGCCTACATTTTAGATTCCCACAGCCATATGTCCACAACAGCACTGAGTGTAACTGTTTCTGTTTAGTCTACATAGTCTATGTGCAGGAAATGGTGGGACTAAAGAAATCAGATTAAATTCCTTTTAGACCCAGATGGCTCTGCTTACTCCTCTGCCTCCTCAATCAATTGTTATGCCTCCTTTTCTGAAACCAGGATTTCTTTGTGTTTAACAAAAGTGCATTTTTTTCTTATTTAAAATGCCTTGTGCTCAGCAGATGCAGCAAAGGGTGCTTGCTATGCTCACAAGGGTTTCCAGATCATTTTAGATCTGAAATAATGACTTAGGAGAAACAAGCAATACCAAGAGAACATACTGAGAAAGAACTGAAAATTATGAACAGTATGTACTCAAGTATCTGCTTGCTGTAGCTGGGATGTTTTAAACTATTATTGTTTGGGGAAATAAAAGCCTGAGTCTGTGTCCAAGTAGATGTATTGCATACTGAATTTTAAGAAGCAGGATCTGATTTTCTGTCTCTCTCCGTTTTTTATTTTTTGTAACAAAGAGGAAAAACAGCCCTTAACTGAGACTGCAGGTTGGAAGGTGCTGTAAATCAACATACTTCTGCTGAAGGCAGAGTTAACCCTTCCAGCAGAAGGTCTGGTTTCCACACCTGTGTGGACCTGCCTGAGTCAGGTCATGAGGAAATCTCAAGGGAAATGGATCCTTTTGAAGAGGAGTGGTTATCCAGCTGACATGACTTGGGGTTTTCCTGTGGAGCTGGGTATCATTGGGGCCACCTTACAAGGGTCACAAACACCCCAAAGTCTTTGTGATGCCACCTCCTCTTTTTTCCCTCCCAAACCTCTCCACCCTTCTGTCATTGCCTCTACCATGTTGAGAGGGAGGAGGCATTAGTGATGTTAAAAGCTACAGTGTAGAAAATGTCCAAGTTTGAAGTATCAGTTACTTCTCTGCAATGTGTAGTTGGAGGGAAGAGATACTAAGGGGAAGAGGGAGGTCTCTGGCCCACTTTAGCACCAAACATTGGTTTTCAGTGCTGTCTTAGTCTGTGGTGGCTGAGGTTTCCTGTTCAGTTATCAGGCAGGGTATTATGAGACATAGGAAGGCTTCTAAATTGAGGTCTGTTATGTTGGCCTGGATTAAAACCACAAGAAAGAATTCCAGACACCTGCCATGCAGTGCTGGGTTAAGATGTAGGAAGCAGGGGTTGGTATGATAAGGAGGGTGAGAATCCTCTGCTGCAGCCTTGCACCTGAAACTGGAAGGTTGATATGCTCCATGGGATGGAAAATACTGGCTTTTCTCTGCAGTCCACAATACAGGGTGGGGGGGCTTAGTATTCTTTTCTGAAGACAAATTTCTTTTGTTTTGCCCTTCCTGTGGAGTTATGCCCTTGGCATCATCCTGGGATCCAATTTAACCACCACTGTGGATTAAGAGAGGAAGGTTATCTGTCTCTGATGAAAGCTGCTAAGCTACTGAAGTTCCTTATGATTGGCAAGAGGTTGCACTGGCATTGTGGAACTGCAGCCAAGCAGTGTGGGAAAGGGAATGGCAGGAGCAGGAAAGAGAACTGCCAACCCACCCTCCCTGCTGTGTCCTTTGGAAGGCCATTGATCAAGTGATAAACCTGAAGCTAGGCCAATTCACTGGTATAATTTCTTCCTAAACCTCTCTTGTGGAGAGGAGGCTGCTTTGTCTCCTACAATCCCTTTCCTGGGCTATGAGAAGAGGGGAATTTTTCCTCTTCATTGGCTTCCATGGGGAATCCTCTATGGTTTCCAATTTCCGGTAATTAAAATAGTGCCCACAAAACCCTCTCTGCAGATCATGTAAGAACATAATGGGATCAACTCCCTACATCCCAGAGGTCCATTGAACTTGGAACAGCAAGTGGAAGTTTTTCTCAATGAAATTCCATGTCTGAGCCCAAGCTGGTTTAACTGAGATCAAAGTCAAACTACTTGAAGTAGTATTTTCAATTTAGTTCAGCTTGTGTGATGATTCACACACAACAGAGAAATTGGTATCCCTTGAACTTTTGTATTAACTCTCTTCACAAGTAATTCTAGGGTTGGTTCTTTTGAATTAATCCAGTACTAATGTTTAAATTAATATTTTTAGTAATGAATCACCATATGGAGGCTACAAAACAAAAAGAAATATGAAACCATTAATCTGAAAGAATTTAGTTACCATTTTCTTTGCAAGGGATGCCTGTGCTCAGCTCAAATTACTTTTTGTGTACAAGGGTAGTCCTGCTATTTTCTTAAGTGCTATTTTACTTTGAGAACACATCAGTTGTTTTTGCATAAGTGAATCTGTCATATTCAGGAAAGTGATAATTGCTGTTTTAAGCTAACTCGGTGTTTTAGATGGTGCTGTTTTGTTTTCACTATGTGTTTGGAAGAGGCAGAGCAGAACAAATTTAAAAAGTCGGTGATTTCATTAAGAAATATTTAATAATCAATTTTTAAATATTAGCTTAAGCTATTTCAATCTGTTACATCTCTCAACATTTTTAACATGGGAGAAAAATGTGCAAAGGTGTTTGCAAGAGATGGTGAATTATGATTGCTGTTAGGAAATTTGCCTTCAAGATAAAACTGATGTGCCTTAGGACTCTGTGTTCTAGGAGGCTACTATATCTCATCTGGAAGTTTCCATTATTTTGTGGCTTTTTCTGATGACTCAGGGTTTTTTTTACTTTCAAGAAATACAGAATCATTGAGTTGGAGAATCATTTGGGTTGGAAAAGACCCTTAAGATCAAGTCCAACTGTTAACCCAGTGCTGCCAAGCCACCACTAAAGCACATCCCTGAGTGCCATGTCTGCACACCTTTCAATCCCTCCAGGGATGGTGACTCAAAACACAAACTTCTGCTGTTCACTGGGGTCCTGGTTGATCTCCTTAGTACTACACATAATCTTTTCTCTATTTCCTTACTCTCCCAGGGCCGGGTTCACACTAGATATCAAATTGACATGTTGGAATACATTTGTCCCAGGAATAGGGATGGGTATCAGAGCACAGGCTGCAATTCAGTAATTAATATCCCACCTTGTTGTCATTGGCAAATCTTCCCAGGAAGGGTTTGGGGTACTCAGCTGTGTGCCATTCAGATGACTTTGTGTCTTCAGGTTAGCTTTCACTTGAAATCAACAAGATTCAAATATCAGCAGAAGTGACAAGATAACAAACGGTAATAAATCTGGATTTTTGTTGTTTTGTTAGGGCTTAGCTCCTGGAAATTTTGTTTATGCTGAGCTCTGGGAATCTGTTCTGAAGTGTTCAGCTAAACAACTGCAGGGATGTGCCCCAAAGAGATCATTCACTGACTTCCTAGAGTGGGAGAATTCCACCCTGATGTGCAGCTCTGCATCTCATCTGCCTGTAAATGATTCTTCTCCTCCAGCCCTGTTCCCCACCTGAGGCTGCAATATTGACTTTTCCAGGAAGGATATCCCATTCTTTCTCCTGTGGTGTTAAAATCCTCATACAGAGAGGAGGTCTGACACTTTACAGTGCTTATGTGAACAGCACAAATCTGTTTAATTTATAAGGTTTAGCAAACAAAACACAGGGTATGAATTTTAACTCGGACACAAATGTCTCAAATGATGCCTGCAAGTTTGAGAATTATTTACCTGGATCCCTGAAACTGTGGTGTCTAATTTAGTGAGTATGCAGCAACTGCAATCAAGGTTGCTGAGAGGTGCAGTATTTTTTTTCTCAACCCCAGGAGAAGGTCCTGTGATAGGACTAATAAAACACCCTCTATGATCCATCAGCATTTCTTAAAAATATAAGATAAAGGCAATCACCAAATTTGTAAATAAAACTATCAAAGAGCCTTGGTTATTTTAATGCCAGATTTTTCAGGACTTTGGATAAGGTTTTTCTTCCTTGTTAGTTGGATTTGGGTTTTTTTCCTTTTTAAATTGAATTTTTGCATTTACTCTGTTCCCTGAATGTCATTAGGTATGTATGTGAAATAAAGGACCCAGTGGCCCTGTTCTTGTTTCTACTACAAACTTTCAGGTTTGGGGGTTACATTGTCTTCGTTTAGTGTGGAAATTATTTGATTTTTCCATCAGAAAATTGACTTTTGTTTTTGATTTCATCTGAATTTTGTGGGGGCTGAATTCTGCTGTCAGCATAGTGTGTGCCTTTGGCAGTTCTTCAACAGGTTCTTCACAGTTCAGATTGTGAAGTTCTTGAGGCAGATACATTTTTCCTCATGCTCAGGGCCACGTAGGCCATCAGGATTTAACAAATAAGTAGAGTAATGATTATTGATAATCTTAATTCCTTGTAGATCTTTTTCATGGAGAAATTGGGAAGTCTAATTAGGTACATGTTTGTACAGTGCTTTCAAGATGTAAAGTAGTATGTAAGTGCCAAATATTATTATAACTTAAAATCTTCTAGAGAAAAAAAATTATCAGGAGCTGTAGCTACATGATGATGAGACATCACACTGCCAGAATTTTTGGCATTTGGCATGTTATCTTTTATATCCATAAAGCAGCCTCACAGGAAGAGTGTGAGAGGGAATTGTTTCACTGAAATATGAAATAGAAATTCATGAGAGCTCCAAAAAGGGGTGCAGGAAAAATCCATGGGGTGGTGTTGATTGCTGGGAGGTGTATTCTGGAGAAATGAGAATGGGGCTGTGGGAACAAAGCTCATTAGGTGAGTAGGAATAGGTTTTGTGCAACCCCCATTGCTGCCAGGGCTGGGATAGAGGGAAGTATCTCCAAACAGATCTATCCAAGGAACCCACTGGGTTAGGTTGGGGTGAGAAAGGTGTGGGAAGGAGAGGTGTAATCCAGCCTGTCAGGGCCTTCCTGTGCCTGCACAGGGCTTTTCATCCTCCTTAGAGCCACCACTAATGAACTGTCACCTGCTATAGCTGTTCCAGGGTTGGATCTCCTTTGGGCTGGCACTGAGTCTTTTTCTGAATTGATGAAGAGCAGGAAAGAATGGGTTTGTTAATTATTATGTAGACAGCAATTACCTGCTGTCCCCCTGCAGAGAAGGAAAAGCTAAATCAGAGCTCAGCCCTGCTGCATTGGAGGGGTGCTTGTTCTTCAGCTCCCTGCTCTTGGCCTTTACACGTGCGGAGAGAAGACTGGTATCCTCCTGGCAGCCTGAGATCAGCATGTAGAGGTGTTGTAGGTAACTTGGTGTTTTTGCTGTCCCCATGTGAGCACTTTGCTGAGTTCAGTCTGTATCTGCTAAAAGCATCCTGTGTTGGAATGATCTGCCCAGGGAGGTGGTGGAGTCACCAACCCTGGATGTGTTTAAAGAAAGACTGGATGTGGCACTCAGTGCCATAGTCTGGCTGACATGTTAGGGCTGTGTTGGACTCAGTTATCTTAGAGGTCTCTTCCAACTTTGTGATTCAATGTTAGAAATCAAGGGATTTGTTTTCATTTTTGATATAACGGCTTTGCTCTGAGCCATCCAAGTCCAAATCCCACCTAATAAGGTAAGAGTTTATTGATCAGCTTTACTGTGCTCCATAATCCCTGGCATCTTGCATGCATAGAATATTACAGAAAATATCTTTATACTGGGAGGGAAATAAGGGTTTCTTGGTGCAGAACTATTCTCTGAAAAAAACAACCAAATACACTTCAGTTCTGAATTTTGACAGGTTGATTTACTGGAAAGTCACTTTTCCAAGCAGCAGCTTTCAGCAGGATCACACTTGAGAATAGAAAGTGTTTTATGTCTTTCTCTGATGAATTTAACTTACATTTTAATACTGTAACGTGGCCTGGTACACACTTCAACTGGAAGGAGTGCAAAGACATTTATTTCCAGTTGATTTACCTGTAATAATTTGGCAGCGTAGTGCTGACTGTACAGAATCTGGTTTTTAGCAGGACAAAGTCATGTCCACCTCTTGGGTGAAATGAGTGATTTTTGCCTCAGAGATGATCTCGTGGTGGTGGGTGAGGCCAAGACATCTGCAAATCCAGGTGCTCCTTCCAGCTTTCAGGCCTCTCTCTGAAATGCCCTGCTGCAAAAAACCAAGAAACTTTAGAAGAATCAGTTTTCTTGTGACACCAGACCCCTAAAACCTGTGCTGCTAAAAGAGACTACAAAAGCTGTGGGGGGAAGCAATTTTCAGAAAACAGATTGAACAGCAATAATCTGTTTACCCTTCTGTGTTGTTGTGATGGGACAACATCAGATACAGTGGTTTGATGTTGTATTGAGTCTTCAGTGTCTGGGTGTTTTGTCCCTCACTCTCAGGTCTCACAGCTATTTTCTCAGTGCTTTTATTCATTTTTATTTCTGGAAAACAACATCTGAAGAACATCTCTGTTATGTCCCATGAAACACATACATCAGATTTGCTGTTTGAGGAAATTTTGGAATCATTAGTGTAGCAAGAAATCTTCTGAAAGCCTGTTATCTGTCCAAATTCGCCTCCCTGCAAAAATGAACATCTCAGAGGAAGCAGGCGGGGTGAATTAAATGGCCTCAAATTCATTGTTGTAATGTTGGACTGCAAATATTTCCCTTCCTGAAAAATGTTCTCTCTTCTTCTCTCTTCTTGTATGCCTGTTTCATTGTTTAAAGGCAGGATGACATAAGGAAAAGCTTTGGAAAAAAAAAAAAAAAAGCCAGTGATCTTTCAAAAATCCAAGGTAAGTAACTTCAGTTAAAAACATGAAATACAAACAAGCAAAAACCTTGGGCAAAATATGAGGATCCCAGTGCATGGGGGCACCTTAGGGAGGCATTAACTGGAAATGTTTAAATATTGGTGTTGCTGCCAAAAGGAACAAACCTCTTATTTCTTTCTCAGTCCCTTTTCTACTCTGTTCACTGCCCTTTCACTTGTTTCATACAGCTGTGCTGTGAACTGGGTCTGAAGGCTGATGGAAATTAAAATTAGCCCACTCAAATGCAGTTAATGTGTTTTAACACAGGAGAGTTCTCTGATCCTGCTTTCCTGTGCAGGTCTTACACCAAAACAAGGAGGAGTTGGGGTGGAAAAGAAGAAATGGGACTGGCAGTGTTCCCACAAAGCAGTGGCTGATTCTGGCATAAGGTATATCTAGAAACAGTTGGGAGAACATGCTGATAGCCCTGAATTATGCTGAGGCCATGGATCCATCAGCGTATCTCTATTACATCTGAGGGATTTGCTGTTTTCTTACCTGTTAGAATGTATCAAAGAGAATGCCTCTTTGTTCAGTATTTTCTCCAGCTGTTTTTAGGGTGCATTTGGAACTTGGAATACTCAGAATAGTCTGAGTCCACTTGACCAGGTTGCTCCAAGCCCCTTCCAGCCTGACCTAATGATCAGGTGAGGAAAAGGAGCCTCTCAAGGAACAGGGTGAGCTTGGTGGTTGTGCTTGGGCAGGGAGCAGGAGTGGAGAGGAGCAGGTTTTCCAAGAGCAAGAACGTGGGCTTATGTGGGTTAAGGTTGTAAAATAACAGTAAGGATCTGTTGCCATAGTCTGTCTCAGGTACTGTTACTCTTTTATTATTATTATTTATTTATTATATTTTATTATTTTTATTACTCTTTTATTCTCATTTTATTTCCTATTTAACAGCTCTTGAAAGCATGTCTTGTTGGTACCTAGCCTGTGTGCAGTATCCAGTACATAACTGGTGTGTTGATGGGTTGTGTTTCTCAGATTTGAAAGGATGAATTATGTCTTTAGTGGCCCAACCAGGACACCAATTCCATGACAGAATTGATTTAGTAAAGGAATAATCTTTGTGTTGTGAAGCTTGATAAGACCCTGGTGGTACTACTGGCCCATTAAAGCAGGTGGTGAAGTGTTGGAATCCTATAAACTTAGATTTGGGATTTTAGTGTATGGTGATATATGGGAGCCAAGATGGGGAACTTCGGATGTGGATCAGTTGTCTTGCACCTTCTTCTTTCTCCTTCTTCACAAATCTGGGTGGTTTTCTGTAACTGGGTGAAAGATGTTTGCATTGCAGGTTTTGAGTGATCACAGTTAGATTAGAAGCATAAATAATATAGATGTCAGCTGTTTATTGGAAATTGGGACTTGAATAGCTGTGAACAGACACCATTTGACTCACTTTCTCGACTGTTAGAGAACTCACATCTCATGAGTTTGTAATAGATAAGGATAACAAACTTGAGAGTGAGACTTCAAAACAACATCTCCTGAGTTTTATTCACCCCACCCTTGGAGCAGGAAAGAGCCAGGAATTGCCACAGTGAAGCAGGAAGACCTGTTCCCTTTGCAAACCTGACAGGGGGGGCCCTAAACCAGTGCTAGTCTGGATCTATGAGCCAGGCTTGTTGAGGGCATTAAGCCCATGTGATTGTCCCTGTGTGCACACATACCCTGAGCTTACAAGGGAATTAATAAACGGAGTATTTCAAGCTAAGTGTGATGCTGACACCCACAAATGTTTGTAGAAGCTTTGTCTGGGTGTTGTTCTACTGCCAGCTCAAAGGATTTAGGTTTTCCTTCAGTGGTCTATTTCTAGCTCTGGCTCTTTATTTGTAAACTCTCCTGGCTGTTCTTAGGCTGTGCACTTAGTTTTTCAGCCTCTCCCTGGTTTACTTATTGCTTAAGCCGGGAAGAGCTGGCTAAGGACAGCAGAGAGTGGCAACAGGTAGTGCAGGCATGGAGGACGACTTAAAAATATAAATTCAAAATGTTACGTTTTCATAGATTTTTGCTTCTAATTACACTGCTAATTCAGTGTAAAATTAAAAATTATCTCATTCAGTGTTGTGGAATGAAAGTGTTTCAGAGGTTGATGTCCACAACAAGGATTCCTGGCTCTGGTTGCTGTTCCTGACTGCCGCCAACATGCTGTCTGTCACTCCTGTGACCTCTCAGTGCCTTCCCTCTGAGGACATAATTTACTTTGACATAACTGTGCCTCTGCCACCATACTTTTTCAGGTCCAAGTTTGCAGGTTTCAATGTCCAGAATAATTTCTGGTATGTGTGGCTACACTTCTCACAGTGTTTGGGTTCCTTTTTATGGTTATTTTTACATAAGAATACACAGAGATAATCTGTAGGCTGAATTAAAGTTATTAACAATATTCATCATTGACATAATCTCCTTGCAAGCTAACTGATTTCTGAGGTGTTGCAAAACCAAATTCTTGCTCATTTTTTGATCACTTAAAATATAGAGACTGTGGCTAGACTTTAAAAGGTTATTAATGAGTTTTGTGATCATTTGCATGATCTTTAAAAGGTGTCTCAGTTCTGTATTGACATTACCTTAAATTATCTTCCAGTGGAATACGTAAACATCATTTAATGCTTGCCAGAGTTTCTAGCAGCACAGAGTATTCAGTGCCTAAAGTTCTGAGCTCTTTGGAGCAGCATCTCCCACATCCACTGTGCTTTACTCACTTGGGTCCCATTTCTTCAAAGCAAGTAATAAGATAAGAAAATCTCCTTTAACACTAGGGATGTTGGCTTGAAAATGTATTTGTCATTTCATTTCTTTCAAAGCTGTGCTTACTTCCAGTGTATAGTGTCACAGACTGGTTGGAAGGGACCTCAAATACCACCTTGTTTCAACGAGGGCAGGGAACTCCTTCCCTTAGACCAGGTTGCTCCAAGGCCCACCCAACCATCTCGTATTTCCATTGTTTAATTTCTCAAATTTAAATTTAATTCTCAAATACTAACATTCCAGCTGAATAACCTGATAACCCCTCTGAGCATGGAGTGCTCTTCTGTGTTGAGTGTGCAGTTGAAACGTGGAGAATAAATACAAATGGGATACAGCTGGTGTCAGATTGTGTGTTTTGTGTTGCTGTGTCAGATTTTGGCCAGAGTTTCTCTGTGATAACCAGATAATGGAGTGCATGGCTTCCTGCCAGTGCTCCTGGATATCTGACATCTCATACGTAGTGCTTGGGCTCAGGTGGGCACTGGAACACAACTGGTAACGATTCTTCTTGCACACCTCAGCCTGTTTGCAGGGAGTTGAGGCATTTCTCAGGAACCTTCCTATGGTTTGCTGAAGAAGGCATTTAAACACAGATGATGTGGTTGAAGTGATGGTAACTCACTGTATTGCATTGTAGTTTTTAAACTGTGTGTTAGACTAGGGTCACTAATACTTATTCCAGAATAATTTCTCATTTCTATGTAGTCCAGGATAAATCTTCGCTCAAGAAAATGGTTTCAGCTGGACTTCTGATAACTTCAGGCTGTAATTTTAAACATCAACACCCCAACACTTCATGTGAGAAATAAACCACAGGCTACATTTTTTCCAGCAGTTAACACATTTTTAAATGATCATAACTGACTTGCACTTTTCATATCTGTGTAGCTGTTCACACCACTGCAGAACTGAAAGCAAGTCACCCAATCGTGAGATACATATCAAAGCTCTTCTAATTATTGCAGACAGCTAAAGCACAATGTGAAGACATTATATTATGAACAGTTGGCCTCTCATGTTTTGTTTCCTCCTTTGCGTAAAGCATTTTACAGAGCTGGCAGTTCTGGACAGTCTGAACTTGATCTTGATGAGAGGAGAAGCAGTAACACTTTAAATGAAAGGCTCCTATCAGTCATGGTAGCAAAATGTGCAGATGTTCTTTATTAAGAGCAGAGTAATTTAATTGTTTCTCTTGTATCAAGTACAAGTGAAAAAAAAACAAACCTGCTGTAGTATAAGCCTTTTTAACACCCTGTTATCAATAGCTAAGGTCAGTTATTTTGTTGTATGGGCTATTTAGCAGGTGACTTATTGTGATATAAACCTCCATAAAGATATTTTGACTTGTTTGTGAACTATGCAGCAGACCTTGTGGCTGACCAGTCCTCTATTGCCCCTGTATTAATTGTTCAGGAGAAATCCCAGGATTTAAATTAAATAAATAAACAATGCTTGATGTCCAAGGCCAGTTTGGACGGGGTTTGGAGCAACCATGGAAGGTGTCCCTGCCCATGGCAAGGGGGTGGAATGGGATGGTCTTTAAGGTCCCTTCCAACCCAAAGCATTGCAGTGAGGCAGATTGTTGGAATTCTGGAGACTTAGATTTTGAGGTTTTAGTATATAGTAATATATGTGAATCAAGATGGAGGACCTTTGGCATTGTCTGGGTCCTTCTTCTTCACCTTCTTCCATCTCCATGGGATTGGGTGACTTTCTGTAATTAGGTAAAAAAATCCCCATTGCAGGCCTTGGGTGGTCATTATTGGGTCAGAAATATAAATAATATACGTGTCACCTCATTTTTGGGTAATTAGCACTTAAATAACCTTGGAAAGAGTTAGAGGTAAGCCATTTTACCTCATTTCTCTAACTTGCTAGTTAGAGCTCACAGCTTGTGAGTCTGTAAAGTCCAAACTCGAACTTGGACTCCTGTGTATTAATCCTGATCCTGGCAGGGAAAAAGAAGTCAGAACTGTCACAGCAGAGGAAGCCCAGTGACACTTTGGGAGTGGGTGGAAGCATTTTTTTCAAGATACAGTATGAATAATGTAGTTTTAGTAGTGATCTATTCAGTTAGCTGTCTGCCTCCTTTGGAAGCACTGAATTTGCAGTTGGTTTATCAATTGGCAACAGCATACAAGCCTCTTTCTTTCCTTCCCTTCCCACCTCACTGCCCATCTCCATGGCCTGGGAGTCCTTCCAGCACTTCCCATCACTGGGGCAGGTCTGGGCACAGCTCAGGCTCTCCCTGAAGGGTCCCTTTCTCCCTCCTTGCCAGTTCATTTTTGAGGGACATGTGGTAATCCAGAAGCTCAGGCTTGTTTCAACAGCACATCTGCCTTGAGAGGGAGACTATGTACAAAAATCTTCGTTCAAAGTCAGCTAAATGTTGCAAATTTGGGCTGGACACATTGGTAAACAAATTCGGGAAGTGACAGCTTGACTTGGGTCAATGGAGATGTTCACATAAACAAATATTTATTGTACAAACCATTATAAATCTTAGACTGGCCATTATCTTAGAAAAATTGTCTTTAAATTTCATAACTATACCTTTTTCTTTAACACTGGAAAAGAGAGCCTACCAGTGTTGGATCTGGAGTTAAACTGTTTGAATGATTTGCAATGCACGAATTTAAATTCAATGCTCTTCCCTGTTTCTCAAGTGGAGTTGTGGTGGTTATGATTTGTGTGGTGACACCATTAACATGCAGTAGGAGTTAAGAAATAAAGTGAGATTATGATCCATGAAGGATGTCAGTATTTTAGGATTTTAGACTAAATCTTTCTGAGAAGGAACCCGAGTTTATGGAATTGACTGTGAAGTAAAAGCTAGCTGAGCTGCTGTGGCAGTGCAGACTGACTCCAGAGTGATTCAGCAGGTGGGCAGGGCACTGGAGAACTGCGTGGGCAAGGCAGGGAGAAACAATTGAAAATCCATGAAGGATTTTTCCTGTCTTTCATCAGCACTTTGCTCAACTGACATTGCTTCCATGGTGTGTTTAGACTTGGAGATGCTGGGATAAAATGAAAAAATAGATTTTTTTTCTCAGCAAATGTGAGAATTCCTTTCTGAAGGAGAGGTATTTTCTTTCAGTGCTTAGTTCTTAGCATGTGTGGAAGAGCTCATCATAATTCCTCTCAGTAGCTCTGTTGGTAGCACTGGGGGAATTGCTTATTATGCACACAATGTTCATCTTGCTGCTGCCTCTTCCTTCTCTCTGCACAAACTCTTTTGTGTCTTTTCAGAACCCGAGGATGGGGACTCTTTCTTACTTGTTTCCACAACCCATTGCTAACTGGGCTACCTGGTATAACTGAGCCATCCACAGCCTGACATAGAGAAATAAAAAAGCAGACATGGCAGCTTGAGCTAGTTTTAATTCGTCTTTAAGCAGAACATAATTACAATACTGAGTCTAAGTGGTAGTCTCTTTCCTTTTGTGCTTGCTCCACATGGGAAATATTTAAGTAATATGCAATTTGAAGGTATTAAATAGCTGTTTCATGGTGTCATATCAAACCAAACTGCAAAGGCTCTGCATGAATCAGAGCTGCTTGGTTAGTCTGACATCCTGTATCCTTGAACTGGCAAACACAGAGAAACCTTTCCAGCCAGAGTATTTCATAAGTAATGGTTTAGATAAAGTGAATGTATGTATTAGCATCTGGTGCAGCACTAAAATTTATGGGCAGTTTTAGCTTTGGGAGCCAACAGTTCTGCAAACGTTTTGTTACCATTTCTTGTAATAACTACCAGGAATGCTGTGCACCAAACTCCAGCCCTAGAGGATGCAGGCCATGGTGGGGGGAACTGCACTTTCCTCTCAGGAAAGATTTCAGGGTTTGAGGACTGGTACCAGCTGGAGGAAGATTCTGGTCCTGTGTCTTATGGAGTCACTGAACTCTAGTCATCCTCTCCTCAAAGTGGGGATTGTAATGAAGACTTCCCTGGAATCTGGAGATTAGTACAATGAGCAGGCTTAGGACATGCCCTGGGGGCTAAGTTTGGATTTGTGAGAGAGATGGGCTAGATAATAACCCTGACTTCAGCCAAAGCAAAGGAATGTATTTGGAGCCAAGCTTGTGGCTTTGCTATCCTCTCTGTCAGAGAGAGCATATGAAAACAGGATTTCTGGGTCTCAACAGCATGTGTTTGTGTGTGTGCATTGTTCCTATTTCTGTATCAGGGAAGTGTTTTCTGTGCTTTTGTGGTGAAAACCTCATCTCGATTTAACAAGCTCTCCTGCTGATTCCTGTTGGTCTCAAAATCAGGTAGCAAGTTGGGTGGGAGCTGAATATAGTTAGCTGAAAAGAAAAGGTTATAAAGGTGGAAGAAAAATCCCCATATTTTATAAAATAAGTTACCTTGTCTTTGGTTATGTGTAGCATTTGGTCAATTATTGGCTGAAATAATTCACATAATAAATTATCCCCTGTGATGTTTCCAAACATCACCAAAATATTCAAAGGAACTGTCAGCCTCAGAAGAACTTTCTAGTTTGGTTCTGTGCTTATAATTCAGTTGACAGAACATGTATAGATTTGTGCTCGCAAAATATTCCATTTTATACTTTTTCTTACCTGACCAGGAGGTTTTAACTATTCCCTGTTAGAATATGCTAATGAATTTTCTAATGACTTAATCCTTTTAGTTGGAGGGAGGAAAGAATAATGCTGCCTTATTATAGGAAGGTAAAGTGATTCAGATCAATGCTGCTTGAGAAAACAACTGCTCCAAAGAGAGAATCCAGGTCAGACTTTACTTCCACTTCGAATCTCTGAAGTTTTGAGGAAAGGCAGTAGACTGAGTGCTAATCTCTAGTGCTTCAGAGAATCTCAGTTTGCCCTACTTCAAAAATGGCACAACAGACTTCAGCCTTATTCACTTCATACATGCTCTTAAATTACCATTCACTACTCTGAAAGGTTGTGTGAGGGTGTAAATGCAATTTCTACTGTGTGTTCATGGTCTCAGGTTGAGGATCCAGTTAAATATTGACCAGAAAAAACATCAGTAACACTTCCACTGGAGACAGCTGAGTAGTGCAGGTGTTTGTGTGAGTCCTCAACACCTGCAGTCTGAAAACAAGGCCATGTATGGGGTCGAAGGGTTATGCTTGGTGAACTGGTGTGCTCTTGTCTTGGTTTGGAAAGCCAGGGAAAGCTGGAGCTTCCCTTGGAATGGAGGTTGTAAACCCCGTCCCTCTGAATTGTTGTAATTTGACAATTAAGGGGGCATTCAGGCAAAGATATGGGAATAGGAATAACAGATCTTTACTAGGAAAATTAAAAAATAGAAATGTAGTAGTACAAAAAAAACCCAAACCAAGCAAATGAGAAAAATCATAGAAGCACTGACAGACTCAGAACACAACCTGACACCCTGTTGGTCAGGGTGTTGGGAGCAGTCCAGTCAAGTCCTCCTGCAGTGACAGATGTGGTTCTGTTGGAGCAATAATCCCGTAGATGGGTATAGTTTCCCTATGAAGGTCCAGTGGTGGTGTCCAGTGCAAACAGGCTATGCTGGTGTTCTGAATGCCAGGTTTTTATCCAGGTGGGAATGCTGGGCTCCTCCCTCTGGATGGAGCATCTCCCCATGGGATGATGGAATTGTATCAGCCCTGCAGTGAGCCTGGATGGCCCATGGACAGCAGAGATCCCCTGGAAGGAGGATGGGTCCTGGAAGAGATAAGAGCCCTGCCCTAGATAAGAGATAACAGCTGCCCATTAACAGAAGGCACCCACCCCCTCCCCCTGGAGTTATGAGGAATGGGTCATACAAGATATAAAGAAAACACCTCCCCAACTGGTTTCAACAGATGGCAAATAGAATTTTTGGTTACATATTGCAACCCAAGGCAGCTCTGCAGCAAAACTACGCAACACACATTATTCATCTCTCAACTTGTGGATGTGTGGCCTTCACTGTAGTGTTCCTACATTTAGCACCCCAGTTCCTACATTTAGCATCCCAGTCTTGTGGAATGTGGCAGTCAGTGACTTCTGTGCATGGGGCTGCCTCAGGGAAAAGCTGATTGGCTTTTTCTTCTCCTGATTTGGGTTATTTTCCTCTCTATCTATTTTAGGGGTTTTTAATAGGAAATAAAAGTCTAGTTTGCCAGGAAGTTATTTCAGGAAAGTGATAGATGAAAGAGAATGAATTGCAGTACAAACTCTTCCTGGCTACAAACATACATGTATAAATATCCATGGTTTCCTGAAGACTGGTGTAAGCACCAATGTTAGGCATTCCTTAATGATGTGTGATATTTTATCTGTTTTTCTCCTCTTAGTAATAAGAAATCTTTTCCTTAAGTGTGATTATTTTATTTACAATTTTCCACTGATCCGTAGTTCCCTTCTATACTAAAGCTATGGGAGGGCAGAGAGAATGCATTTTTCATGTTTTTTGTATTATTTTCTTTTCTAATTCACTAGAAACTGAGACACCCAGACACAAAATCATTCCTTTCAAAGAATTTGATTAATGCATTTGTTTCTCCACATACACTCTTAATGTCGATAATTTCATCTTCACTTCTGAAGATGTGAAGATGTGTTGATGGATCCAGCTGTTAACATGAGGAAAACTTTAAAAGTGTTTATTTTGTTGGATTTTTTTGTATCTGCTCGTGCAGCATCAAATAATCTATTAATTCTCAGAAACAGCTGCCTCTTTAGCTGTGTGCTGTTTCAAATTAGCAGTCTTGAGTTCAAGACACAACCTTAACATAATGATTGACATTTTGTTTAGTGATGACCTTGTTCCCAGGAACAAGATTAGTGCAATTCTGTGGCTCTGAGTGCTTTCTTAAGACATTAATTTGGGGGCTACACAGTTTCCACTTGATTGTGAGAGAAGATGAGGCATTATGCTATTTAAGAAAAGAAGGAAAGATATGGCATGTTTGGGACTGAACTGTAACAGGTCAGGAAATACATAGACAGGGAAACATGGAGCAATGGAATGGCCTGGCTTGGAAGGGACCTGAACACTCATCATGTTTTACCCTCTGCTACGGGCAGGGACATCTTCCACTGTCACAGGCTTCTCCAAGCCCCATCCAGCCTGGCCTTGGACACTTCCAGGGATCCAGGGGCAGCCACAGCTTCTCTGGGTAGCCTGTGCCAGGGCCTCACCACCCTCACAGGGAAGAACTCCTTCTTCTTGTTCCTTGGTGATCACTTCAGCCTCTTTGACCTCTGGTTGTTGGTCTTCACTTGGAAGCTTCCTTGCATTTTCATGCTTTTCTGCTCCCAGTCTAACTGGGTTTTGTAGTATTACATCCCATCACAGTAGTTACTTGCCCACATCTGCCAAACACTTGTATTTTTTCCCTGCTGGGAAGATAGTGTGGGTGGAATTTGCTAATCTGAACAAGTAGTTACACATTTCAGTTTATTTAAGCTATTCTTTAATGTTTAGTGACATGATTTTGTTATGACAGATGAACGTTGTTTCGGTAGATCTGCAGTGACATTGCTCCATTTTGACTTTGTGCTGTCAGCTTGGTACAGTTATCCTGACACTGTTGTATTTCATCTTGATACCATATTCTTGATTTGACATTGCAGTGCCACCTCCATAAATTTGTATCAACGTTCTTAACTCATTTTCTTCATATTTTTTTCAAAATGAGTGAAAGCCTGACACATTTAGAATTGGGAGCAATACAAAGGCAGGATTGTGGAGATGTATCACAGGGAAATTAAAAGCATTGAGCAGAGGTTGTGCTCAGTGAGGATGGTGCTTACAGGGAGAAGTGAGACATTCTGGGAGGGGGCCATCCTAGAGAAATGCATGTCAGCACAGCCTTAGCTTTTCCAACTCAGGCAGGCAGTACCAGCCTTTCCTCTTTTGGGCCTCTTAGCTGTTGTCTGCACTACGTGTGTTTAATGTAGAATGTTCAAACTTTCCCATGAAGTATAGGAAATAACATATCCATGAAAGGGAAACATTATGAACCTTCAAAGTGTTTAGTTTAAAATCCACTTTTTTTTTTTTTTTTTTTTTTTTTTTTTTTTTTTTTTTTTTTGTCATTTGGTAATTTAATGCTTCGGGTTTTTTTAATCAAGTCTGTTGCCAAGTTCATTTTTTTCTTCCATGGTCAAGCACGCTTCATCAAAAGCGTGTGGAAATGGAGGCAGAGTTAATGACACACTTGTATCTCCATTTTGCCATCATCATAAAATCCTGAATCCTACTCCAGATGATTAGTAAATAAGATGAAGTCATTTAGCTGAGAGAATTGACTAGCTACAGTGCATGAACTGTATTGTGATGTTAATATAAAATAGAATTAGCAGTTTCCTGTTATATTCTGCTCTTGAGCATGATTTTTTTCCCTTTGAAACCTGTATGGAATCTGAGTCTTGAGGTCCCAGCTAACGAAGTATATTTTGGCTTGTGAGCTGGGGAAAAAAACATTCCTGTGTTTTTGTGTTCAAGGATTCCATAATGCAGACCATGAAGAACATCTCTGTGTTTCGAGGTCAAAGGCTGCTTACAAGGAGAGACCTTTTACAGCCTCTAGTGCAGCCAAGCACTAGAATGTTTGGAGAATCTGTCAGTCTCTATCCTTATAGAAAGTTTTCCATCCTTCAAACTTTTCAACGCCCAACTGGATTAAGTCATGAGTGATTAAAGATGTAACAGTGTTACAGGTCAAAGGCATGATAACTCTCTGGGCTATTTTTCCTTTTTTGTTTGTGTAAGGCAGTAAAAACCCTGTCTGTGACTCCATGCTGATCTTCCCAACACAGCAGAGTCACCATGGATGCTCTCGGTGTGCACAGTGATCAGCAACTTCGAGCTGGAGAAAACAGGCAAGAAAGGTCAAAAGTGCCAGTAAACTGTGCAGTTTCTTTGCTGTAAAGTTGCTCATATGCCACTGAAAGCAGTAGGTTAAAGGGAGCTCAGGGTACCAGAGAGAATGGACTCATCTGTTCCAGTCTTGTACCATGTCTCTTCATTATTCCTCTCTGGAAATTGTGGTTTCACCTTGACATCTAGATAATATTTTCTATTGTGTGTATGCTTAAAATTAAACCACTTCACATTTTCAAAAGCAATTAGGAAAGAGAGAAGAAAGGAAAATTCTTATGAAAAATGCACTAACCTTAAGAGTTCACTGAAACAGCAGTGGGGATGTTGGGGGGAGGACAGAGAATTATTTTTATTGCAATATGTCATGATCTGAACAATTAATGGGATATATCAGTAGTGGCTGCCAGAACCTGGGGATCTCAATGGACTAAAAGTGAAGGGGGAGAAAAAGGCATCTTTAGTTAAATATGTCCACATTAATATTCAGCATGGCTATTACAGTTTAGACTTTAAACTTTGCTGAAATGCTTTGGCAGTGGTTTATTGCTGCTCTTCAACAACCTACAGGAGAGTCAGCAAAATGATAACCTGAGAGTAATGGTGAGTTTTTATTTAATTTCTTTTCATTTGCAGACTTAAAATGGCTCAGCAATTTCTGCTTGCTATTCCAATGCACCTACAACAACTATTAATAATGGGCTTTTCTCTTTCCACCTCCCTGTCTCTTCTGTTAGGGAGGTGAGTTATTTAATTGTGCAGCATTTTTGACTCATCTCCTCATAATTCTTGCTTAGTTACCAGGAAACATATGTTGGTGTTACACCTAAAT
Organism: Sterrhoptilus dennistouni; assembly: GCA_013397095.1. NCBI lineage: Eukaryota > Metazoa > Chordata > Aves > Passeriformes > Zosteropidae > Sterrhoptilus > Sterrhoptilus dennistouni. Next base: position 135,102 of record VWZU01010240.1, read on the forward strand.
GACTGTATTTTGAAAGTGAAATCTTTGCAGCTGTCAAGTGATAGTCTAGCCCACAAAATTCTGATTTATCACCTCCATGTGGAACTTGTTTTTCTAAATTGGTAGGCAGTGCTTTAGCAGCAGCACAGCCTCAAAGACCCCAGTTTTATTAAAGCCTGTGGATTAGGCTCCCAATTACCTTTAGCTCCAGTTACAATTAAACTGAAGTTGGAAGAAATTACTGGCCTGCTGTAAAGGTCTCTGGAACAAAAGAAGATGAGAAATCACTTCTTTTCCAGCAGGCACCAAAACAAATTGCACTTGGTGTTTCAAGTGGTGAGGGTTAAGCTGGGCTGCAGCCAGGCTGGGCTCACTCTGTTCCCTCCACTGCTTAGTGCAAGAGGAGCATGTGAAATACCGCACAGACCTCTGCATGAGTGAGAGTCAAGTTTTCCCCATAGAGAGTTTTTTGTAATCTTTGTTTGGTGCAGGAGACAGGAGGTGTTAGTGTGGGAAAAGCTGATACTGCCACATCTATGGGTACTGCCACTGCCCGTCTGCCAAATGTGTCCATGTATGCCTCAAAATATCTTTGGGGTTTAATTTCTGCTCTGGAGTTGCTATTGAGAACCTCCCAGAGTTAGCACAGCTATTGCACTGGATTTTCATCTCTGATACACAGAGCGTGCTGCTCGTGCAGGTCACTAACCCAGCTTTAAACTCTCAGAATTTCCATTTATATATACCAGTGTGTATTTAAAAGTCTTGTTTTTTCATACTGTTTGCCATAAGATAGCATCTGAAATTGCCTGGCCTTATGCTGTGCTTAAACCAGAAGACATCTCTAGTAACTGTTTGGTAATAAGTATAAAATTTTGACTGCAGAGCTGCTTAGAATATGTGAAGAATAAAGCCATGAATATAAAAAAGGAGGTAGAGGGGGAAAAGGAAGGGGAAAATGCACAATGAAAGATTAATTAACATATAACTTTATTAAAATATAAATACAGAATGCCATTATACATTATGCAGCTATGAGAAATGTTGTACTGGTAGTGTTGTAGACCCTGATTGTGTGATCACATTTCTGAGAATACTCTTTCCTTTTGATGCCATTAGGATGCAGTGTTTGTCCTCACACAGCAGTTTCCCAGCAGCCCAGTCTCAGGACTGTATTATCGCATCAGTTGAGAGCAGAACTTGCCATTAATCAATAATAAAGCCTGCTTTGAAAAAATCTCAACCTGCTTCCCAAATAAGTTAGTAATTTATTGTTAAATGGAGCGTTGGTATTTTAACAAAGCAATTTCCAGATCATTGAAATTAAAACCAGAAAGTTTTTTTTACTAGGTGTGTGGTAACTTTCAACAAGGTTAATTGTCATATATCATTTTGGTTGTGTCGTTTGGTTTATTTAATTTTGCAGCTTCCTTCTGATTTCACTGTATTTCCTTACAGAGCTGTAGTGTGCATTTGGACAGGGGAGGGGAAGGATCAGTTGTCTGTACAATATTTTGTAAGAGATGGAAGTAATTTGAATCTGTTTGATCACTTAATACCCAAAGTATTATGGAAGGATTCCCTTTTCATAGTGATATATTTCCATTTTTCACCTCAAAGAGTTTCAATATAGTGGGAATTTCTTTGCCACCTATAAAAGGGGAACTGAGTCGGTAAGAAAACAATATCCAAGTAAGACTTTTGCTCTTACAGGAACAAGAAAAAAGCCTTGGCATAGTTAGGTGTAACAATCATGTCCTTCCTTGCTCTGGTACTGCAGTGGCATGAGAAGGTCTTTGCAGGGCAGTTGATACTGAGCAGAAAACAGTGGTAAAGTCATGGAAAGGACCTTAGGGGCACCTGTCCTGGGCAGGGATACCTTCTACTAGCCCAGGTTGCTCCAAGCCCCATCCAGCCTGGCCTTGGACACTCACAGGGATCCAGGGGCAGCCACAGCTTCTCTGGGCAACCCTCACAGGGCCTGAGCACCCCACAGGGGAGAATTTCTTCCCAGTATCCCAGGTAACCCTCCCCTCTGGTAGTGGGAAGCCATTCCCCTAGTCCTGTCACTCCATCCCTTGTCCAGAGTCGCTCTCCTGAAGCCCCTTTAGGCACTGGAAGGGCTCTAAGTTCTCCCCAGAGGCTTCTCTTTTCCAGGCTGGACACCCCCAGCTCTCCCATCCTGGCTCCAGAACAGAGCAAATGTGAGTAAATAGTGCTGATGGCTCCAGTGGACTTCAAAGAGAGAGAGGGGGAGAGGTAATGCTCAGTGCCCTGTTCCCATATGTTCTTGGAGCCAACTATTTTACTGAGTGAGTTTAATAGTAGTCTCAGAGGAAAAACCCTGCTGGTGAACAGAAGGCAGGCAGCACTTAACTGATTTTAAATATAGAGTACCATGCTGTAATAAAAGGGAAGAAACCAGAATGTCTGGTAGATTCGCAGTTTTTATTTTAAGTAAGCAGACCACAGGTAGTGTAGAAAACCAGGATCCTGCAGGGAAAGCAGGCTTGACCTGAAGGAAGTGAAACATTTAGAAGTTGGAAGAAACCCCCAGGAGCTGCTGATCTTTGTGTGCCCATCCCTCACTAATCCTTGCATGTTGTAATGACACATAAAATTGCACAGAGGAAATGTCCCCTCTCCTCCCACTGCTCACCAGCAGGATGCTGTAACAAGGGCTCAGACTCCAGATGACTTCATTGACTCGATGGAGCATTCTATTTCACATTGACTGTAGAATTATGTTAAAGCACAAATGTTGTGAAACTAATTACAGCGGTCAAAATACAGAAGGAATGAATGAGGCAGATTAGCTGGCATGCACCAGTTGTTTTGTACTACTCTAGTCATGCAGAACAGCTGTAAATAAAGTTTAAACAGCCACCAAGACCTCAATTATTCTCCTACTTGTTCATGTAGATTACTATGGTCTTGCTCTATAGCTAAGTGATTTAAACAACAATTCTGGGAGCGACTGATGAGGTTCATTTGCACCAGTGTAAATCTACAGCTTCTATTTTTTGATTAAATTTTTATGTATCATGCTATTCATCACTCCTTTTAAATGCTGCTGCTTGTGGAACTTAGGGATGATCTTTATAATTCAGTGAAATGGGAGAAAAATCCAAGAGTTTTTTTTAGATTTTATTCTTGGAGCAAATAAAAATAGAGTATCAGTTTACAGCAAATCTTCCAAGAGGCTAATTTAAAAAAAATAAAATTAGAAGATAATGGTAAGAGAGATTGTCTGCTACCAAGTAAGTGAAATGTGATAGACAAGTTATCTTTCAATACCGATGTGAATTTGGATTCATTTTAGAACCAGTAATAGAAAGCTTACCTTGAATTGCTAGAGAAGAGCTGTCACTAACCTGATGGGTTTCAGGTTGGAATTACAAGCAATCAGGTATGTGAAAACCATGTTTGTTCTTAAACATTTTTTGGTATCCCATTGGTGTGAGGGGATTGCAATAGGACACTAATTCAGGTATTGCAATATTATTTGGCTTCTTTTCAGGCTGAGTAGCATCTTACTTCATAGGGATTATTGATTTTTTGTGGGGCTGTTCCTCAAGAAAATTTGTAGGTAACTCAGTCAGGATGTGGTGTGGCTAGATGTGATTTGGGAATTTGGACTAGTAAGTCACAAAAGACATTCAAGGGAATGGCTGAAGGATCCCGAGTTTAAGGCTTTCTGATTTCCAATGTTCCATTTCTTTTCTACAACTTGAAGTGCTGTTGTAATAAATCTTGCTTTGGTAGTGAGGAAATACATTCACTGCAGGACTGTAGTGTTAGAATAAGGGGTAACAGCTTCCAGTTGGCAGAGGGCAGGGTTAGATGGGATATTGGGAAGGAATTTCTCCCTGTGAGGTGCTGAGCCCCTGGTACAGAGTGCCCAGAGAAGCTGTGGCTGCCCTTGGATCCCTGGAAATGTCCAAGGCCAGGTTGGACAGGGCTTGGAGCAGCCTGGGATAGTGGAAAGTGTCACTGCCCATGGTAGGGGGGGGAACTGGATGGGCTTTAAGGTCCCTTCCAACCCAAACCATTCTGGGATTGGAAAACACCTGTAAGTTCCAGGTTCATTATTCCCGGCAGGATGTGTTTGAAACAAACAGGACATTTCACTCTGAAGAAGGAAGGCGGCTCATTTTGCAGTCCAGGACAGGACACATGATTTGAGCAGGAGGGTAAACAACTGGAACAACAGGATGGTGAGTTTGGAGACAGAGAACTGGGCATTGCCTCATGTAAACTGCACAGCTTCCCTAATTTCATCAGCCATGCCATGACTAACACACGAGTTGTTCCGTATTCCCAAAGACAAATAAGACTCTTTAGTGAGTGACATTGATCATCTTGCCTCTTGCAGGCTGGTGAAGTGAGAGCCACTCTGCCTTGGGGCTGTTCTTTGGCCCCCTCCCTCCCCCCCATTATCTGATGTACATCTCCAGAGGGCACCTGGGACATCATCTGAGGACCCACCCAGATTTTGGCTTCAGTGTGAGTCCTTAGTCCCTCATCTTGGTTTCTTGACTGCTTAGCCCTTTGCTCCAACCTTCCTCGTTTCATGTTATAATTTGGATTTTTTACATGCAGCAGATTGTTTTGTGGTTTCCCCTGCTTGCACTGAGAGTCTTTTATTTCTCTTCATGATTCACATCTTTTCAGAATTATCCCTCTCCCTAATTTATAATGTATAGAGTATCTTTTAGTGACTCACTAATCTTTTTTAATTTCAGGGTGTCTCACAGTTCCTTCTGCCTCACCTTGCCCAGTACCTTTAATGATGCTGTATTTAATACTGTTAACTCTGGTTTCTCCTCCTTTCCTCCTGCTGTGTAACCCTTTTCCAGGCTCCTGAGTGGCACTACTGTTCAGGCACTGCTGTTTTGCTGTTCTCCTTCTACAGGTGAGTTTGTATTCCTAACATACAGACTCCCTAATCCCTTCATTTCAATTTTTGTTATTCTTCCTTCACAGTCAAGGACTTCATTTATGCTTTATGTGTTTCCATCACCATGCCAAGCCCAGCTGAGTGCCAGGGTCTCCCTCTGCATCTATTTTCTTTTACAGCTCACTGGAGGAGATTTCTTTCTCCTGTCTCTTCTCAGGAACAGCTACTGCTGCGAGTTTTCTTTAAGGTTTAGCTACTCACTGCACAGATCCATCTCCTTATCCTGTTCAGTGACTTTCTTTTCTCGCGTTGACTAACTCTTGATCCACATTTCTCTTTTTTTTTTTTTTTTTGGACTTCTCCTCCATACTGATACAGTCTAAAAATATATTGTATTGCTCAAATTTGCTCCAAAGTGCACCATGGTGTGGTTTCCTTGTGTCTTTAACAAGAGAAAACTGCTTCAGCAAGCTTAAAATACAAATTTTTGGTCAGAGGTTGCAGCCTTTGCCACGTGTTTCTCAAGGGTAATGCTGATGAGTCCTTCCCCCTTCTCTCACAGTTTGTATTCCCTTGTCATTGCACAGTCCCTTGTCTCTGCAGTCACCATCGCAGCTCCTTGCATCATCCTTTTTGTGGATATTTTCCATACTCCCTCCTGTAGTTTGGAGGAATGCTGTGCTGCTTTTGACTGTCTTCTCTCTGTGGATCAGATCTCCGGGTGCCCTCCTCTCCTCAGACATGGCCAGGTGCTATTTTTATGCAGATGAGTTGCAAATCTGTTTGTCAGCCCGGGCTTTGTTTGCCCCTGTTCAGGCGTGTATTTCATCTTGCATCTCCAGCACTTCTGGCCTGACAGCTTGTGATAACAAAGGCAAAGCAGAGCTCTATCTCCCCTGGAAAACTCTCACTTCTTATCCCACCTTCAGCATATTACCATCCACAGTCAGCGATGTTTGTTATCTAGACACGTTCAGTTATGAATTCTTCTGCTCCAGCTGTAGTGTCACCATTATCTCTGCCATCATCTACAGTGGTTGTCCCCAGTGTCATTTTTTCCCTGCCTTTGTTTAGATTCTTTCTAGCTCTCACTACCTTCAGCTGTGCACACCCTGCATCTTCCAAGTTACACTTTGATTATTTAATTGCCTTCTTTGCCATCACCAGTAACAGGCTGCTCCTCTCCTGATGGGATCATCTTTATTTGACTCCCTTGGGCTCACTGGAGTAGAATTTTTGTTTGCTGCAAGTTATCAGTGAGTGGTTTCATGCTCTTTTCATCTATTGAGCTGTTGAGACCCCTCTTACATAGCTGGGAGTCTACCTTAATTTTCTCTAGTTCTCTAGGAAGTTTTCCTAACTTCAGTATATTTTCTTCATGCTTTCTCAAACACCCCTACTCTCTCCCTTCAAATTCAATTTCTTAATCTTGTGGCTGTGAGGCTTTTTCACATATCCTTGCATAAATATCTCTTTAGGTTTCCATCTGTGCAGCATTTGTCTAATCTCTTTAATAAGATAAGGCCAAGAACTTAGTTTTTACTGTCTTCTTTTATTGGGATTTTTAATGTTATTAAGGTACTGTAGATATTTAAACCATTATCAGTAGTACCTCATAGGTTTTCTTTTCTCTTTTCAAATACACTTTAATGGGTTTTAGGCGTAATTGTTAAAATGAAGATGATAATATACTAGAAATAAAATACACCTGCTGCAATTAAATTGCACAGAAATCTGTGAATGGGAAGCAGTTGCAAACCCTGCTGAGTAGACTGTGCTGATGGCTTTGGGAAGCTGGCAAGGTCACTTCAGAACAAAAAAACTAATAGTGGATATTGTGTATAGGTAATCAGACAAGAAACATGGCCTTAAAGCCCATCCAGTCCCACCCTCTGGACAGGGACACCTTTCCACTATCCCAGGTTGCTCCAAGCCCCATCCTTGGATTTCCAGGGGTGGGGCAGCCACAGCTTCTCTGGGCACCCTGTGCCAGGTCCTCACCCTTCCTAATACAAGCAAAATGTTGTTGTGATAAAGTAATTCCTTTTATCTGTGTCCGTATAGTTCTTACATAAGGGTCCTTCCTCATGAGGGATTTAGCAGATCTGTCTCAAATCTAAATGTCTCCTCAGAGATTATGTGTCTTGGGAGTATAAATGGATGGGAATAAATGGATGAAAGGAATAGTACTGAGTCAGCAATATCAGCTCATATTGACTCAAAAACTGGAGCCAAAACAGCTTAATTACTAACTGTGATGCATATCTTCCTTAATATTTCCTCAACACTTCAGGACTTCAAGTAGCATCTCTGAGCTCTGAGCTGGCCATTACTCCTCAGAATAATGTTTTTGAGATTGTGATAAGGGGCTGTGTGACAACATCAGCCCAACACTTTATGGTGGTAAAGAAATGTAAATCAACCATAAAGAATTCTTAATAAAGGAACAGAGGATAAAGCAGTGACATCACTGGATACTCTTTGCCAACAGTTGGAATTAATTTGTACAGTTCTGGTCCTCACACCTCAAGGACAATCCATTGGATTGATAAGATGTCCAGAGAGGAGCAACAGGGCTGGTCAGATGCTGCTTTATATGGAACACCCAAGGAAGCCAGGGGTTTTCAGCCTGGAATACAGGTGGCTATAGAATTCATTAGGAGGAGTGAAGAAACGTTGGGGGCTTTTTCAGTGGTGTTTTTGTTTAGATTAGATTTTTTGTTGTTTTTTTTGCTGGCTGGTTTGGTTTTGTTGGTGACTTTTTGGGGGGAAGGATTGGTTTGATTCGTTTTTGCTGTCTCTTCTAACAGAGGAACTCAGAAGGGATGAAATTAAACCAACCAGAGGCACGCTGAAAGCAAACATAAAAGACTGGTCATTCTTGTACTGTGGCTGTTTGCAGAGGCTCAGCAGGAGATCAGACAAAGCTCGTGGAACAGGGGTTTCTGAGTTCCCAGGACATGTATCCAGCTCAGGAGGTCTCTGAGCTGCCAGTCCCTCCCAGCTGGGGGGTAACAGTTCCCATTCTCCCCTGGACATCCACTCCTGGCAGCAGTCACAACAGGAGAGAGGTTCTGTGGCTCTTTGAGCAGATCAGGGGCACCACTGGTTTGCCAGTCCCTTCAGGCCTTCAGGAGGTAGACTAAATTGAAAGAGTACACTTGGTTATGATCAATAATGAGTTTTAATTTTTAAATATGACTTTTTTTATTCTTTGGACACTTGAACTGGTGGCACGTTTTCATTTGCACACCGCAGGCACTGTGGTGAAGAGGGGGAAGATGTATTTTATTTTCCTCTGTGAGAGTAGAGTGGTGGGATCATTTTTCACTCTCACAGGTTTTCTTTAAAGCAGTAACAATTAGCTTGTTTTATTTTTCATCAGTCTGTTACAGGCTGTGTGGCTACTTCACATTTCTTCTAAATAACAAAGTCTTAATAATCAAATTAATGTTGATCATCTTCCTTTCTTAGTCTGACATAATCTGCCTTAGTAAATAATTTGAGGATTTCTTAATGATGAACTTGAAGGTTGAAGGCTCACCATTTTTGTTTAATTATCTCCCTAACCCACAGATTGAAAGCTGTATATTCCCTGTGTTGTAACAGACATCAGAGTTTTTTAGCAGAGTATTTAATTCAGGTGGTGCCTCTTCTATTTGTAAGAAGAAAGGAGAGCTCAGGAATTTGCAGTGTTGCATTATAGTTACATTTTTTAAAAAGCAAACAAGCCCCAAACAGATTGGCATTGTAGTATAGAAGTTTACACTCATTTTTCACAGATCAAATGAGAATAAGTAAATTTACATTAACTTTAATGCCTGAACTAGCAGCACAGCTACTTTAAATTCAGTAGAAGAGAGACAAAGCAGATATTCATATCTAAACATCAGGGTAAGAACATTTCCAGGTGGAAAGTGAAAATTAATGGAGCTATGACAATTCACAAGAGCTCTTATATTTGTGTTTATAGTTTGTTTTCCTGCACCACTCAGTTAAAGGAATTAAGGTAGTATTTCGTCTCTCATCTTTAGCTGGCTAGGACTTGTGCTTAGCTTTTTTGAACATGATTTCAAAGCATCTATTACTATTAGCCTGAAAATAGCTTTTTGTTTTCATTTCTAGGATTGCCATATTTTAGACATAGTTTTCCTCCTCTTGTATGTGTAAGTAATACGGGTCTGTTTCTTTGAAAGTAAAATAAAAATAAATATTGTAACTCCTGAATGAGCTGAGACCATGAAAATGTACCTGGTGATGAACAACTGTGGAGATCCTCATCATTCCAGAGGTGGGCTGGGCATTAAACCTGGCCTTGGCTGGTCTGTGCTATCCCAGTCCCTGAAAGTCGTAACACATCCCAAAGACTTGTTGGCTTGATTGAACAGAGAGACAAAACTGGAAAAACAATCTGCTGGGAATATGGAAAATTGTTATTTTTGTAATTTTTCATATTAAAAACTCCTTGATTTAGCAATTCTGGGGAAACTGTTGCTATTTAAAGACTATTGGCTGGGGGTGGTAAATCAACTAACCTTTTTCCTGGTAGCTAATCCCAAGACTGTGAATTTATACAGGTTTTCACTTCTAGGCTTGCACTTTACAGTGACCCTTTGGTGAAGTTCTTTTTCTTGACAATTGAAATGCCTTTTTTTAGTTATTTAGCTACCAGCAGAAAACAACCAGTAGCACTAAATCTGAGTTTGCCCGTAAAAGTCAATGAAGCAGCTGTTGTCTGTTTTATACAAATGAACAAAGAAACTGATCCATGATCAGAAAGTTCCCTTGTCTATTTTCTTTTATCAGGTTTGTACTTGTTTTGTTACTATCAGAACAGAGCAAAATGAGATTATAGGAGGAGAAGAACCTGTATCCTGGTTGTTCTATTAGTTTTTTTAAAAACCAGAGCATTTGATTAAGAACTTGACTAATTTAAAAATGACTTTTGAATGGACACAATCAATGAATGATAAGCTATAAGGAGTTAACTAGTTTTTATTACAAGCCCAGAGGACCTTTCAACATGAAGTTTGAAAAGACAGGGGAGAGATGCAGAAAGCTTGAATATATCATATTAGCTCCCTCCTCTTTGTTTCCTTTTCCACAGAGGCCAATAAGGCTGTCAGATTGATGTAAAACTCGTTGCTAGTTAAATTACAGCATGTAGACTTACATTAGTACATAGTGCTGGAAATGAAAAATAGCCCATTGCAGAGCAGGTGAAATTTGTTTTATTTTTACAGCTGGTTTTCTTACAAACTTCGTTACAAGTTTTCCTTACTTCTTGGAGTAAAAGAAATACGTACTTTGTGAAAAATGGGAGGTTTTAAAAAGAGACACAGAGGACATTTTTACCTTTCCCATTATAGTATCTAACAATATAGAAATTGCTTCCAGGAAAAAATGTGTTGCTGTAAAGATCAGGCTTAGTCTCTTGGGTTTTGTTTTTAAGGAACTCTGGAATGTAAAAGAATCCTGAAACAATGAAAACAAATCTCCTTTTGTTTTAGAAGAACAAATTATCTCCTGTTCTTGCATTTACTTACTTGTGTGAGTAAAGGCCAAAGCAATAATTAATAATATATCCTTTTTCAATCAAAATTCAGTAGTTTTATTTTAAGATTTGGTTAAATCTTTCTTATTCTGTTAACTTTGTAAATAATTATTAGATGAGCTGCAAGCTGATTTAGATTGGATATTAGGGAAAATAATTTTCTTGGAAAGGTTTGTAAAGTGTTGGAAGGGGCTGCCAGGGCTGTGGTGGAGTCACCATACTTGGAAGTGATCAAAAACACATGGATGTGGCACCTGGGGACATGGTTTAGTGATGACCATGGTGATGCTGGCTTGGTGGTTAGGCTTGATGGTATCAAAAGGCTTTTCCAACCTTAATGATTCTATGATTCTAACTAAGATACTCCTACTGTTTCCTGAAAAACAATTCCATCTGAAAAGCTACATTTCAGTCTGAATGAATAATTTCAGAACTTCCACTTGGGTGAAAAATAGGGGTTTTTAGGTGAATATCCAGAATGTTTATTTGTGAGATACATGTATTATGGGTGTAGTATGTAACAGAACTCACCATGCCAAATCTGCCATTTGGGCTGGTTTGGGTTTTTAAAAAAGACTTTTTAGAGTCTGCTTTTAACATTTTGTGTTCTTTACAAATTTAAAAATGAGATTCATGTCACTTCTTAGTGTTTATGCCTTAGGGTGCAGTTCTATAACTCTGCTTTCCTTTTCCCAAAATTATAATTTTCAGAGTTTTCTTGTGACTCCTTAGAACTGGACCATGGGTTCCCTGGGCTTCCCTGACCAGAGGAAGAAAAAAAAAAAGGTATAAAACATATAGAACATGGTTTCCATGCTCTACTCAGTCTGTAGGGGTAAAATTGAATGTATCTTGTAAGATTTAAATAGAATCATCAAATCTTGCAGGCTCCAAAAGGCCTTAAGGATCATCACTCCAACCCTCACCCCAGCACTGCCAAGGTCCCCACTGAATCTTGTCCCCAGGTACCACATCCACCACTTTTAAATAACCATGAAAGAAACTGCAATAGCAGTAGTAAAAATATAGCCTATTCTCAAAAAAAACCCTATAGATCCAGAAGAATGCATTGAATAGAGGAGGAAGAACATGTATTACAGGATATATTCCATGGGCAATATGGGGTTTTGTCACACAAAGGGCTCTTGTGGTTTTTGTGAACACAGATGACTTTCAAGTTGTGCCACCCAATAACTTGAGGATGCTGGGATGAGGAATTCTTTTCCAGTGGAGAGCGTAATTGAAGGTCCTTCAGTGAAATAAGGTGTCTTTGAAGTGGCTGTCTTGTTAACTTCTAACTTAGCACATCAAAGTGAGGGAAAAGTGTCTTTTTTTTCTTGTAAATGCAAATTGTAGCTCTCGACCATCTGATGTCCTGCTTCAAAACCTTGCAGATGTTCCAGGTGATTCCCATGGTGAAGGTTTTGTCTTTGGTTATGCAGGAATAGCTTTCAGTTTTTAATGGAAGTGTTGGACTTTGGTGATCTCTCTGCAGCATATTGTGTATGGAAATGGAATTCTCACTGGATCTTGCTGTTGTGGTGTTTATATTCTCACCCTCAAAATTGCTGAACAAAAACTTGAATATATTCCTTCTTAATCGTAACGTCAAGATCATAGAGTGAATGTTGCAGACAGTTTAATGTTCAGAATGTCTTGGTTTCTGTTGGTTTACTGTAAGATGTTATTAAATTTTCCCAGTGGTGCTTAAAATAGTTGTACAATAAATTGAGGTATCTTAGTTAAATGATATTTCTAGACTCTCTGGGCATTTTGGTCAGTTGTCCTTTCTCCAGACTTCTATTCTGTGCTGTAAAGCAGCATAATTTATCCCAGTGAATCTTTACACGCAGGAGGCACTATAGGAACCTTTGATACTTTTCCTTCAGAGCCCTTTCCTCTCGGGAGGGCAGCAGCTTTCTCAGCACTGCAGTTTTCAATGCCTGTGCTGAAAATGTCACCTGAGAGCTGGTGCCCAGGAGTTCCAGGTGAACATGAGACAAAACTTCCCTCCTGTGCAGTGAACAGAGTGTCCAGAGGGGCTGTGGAGCCTCCCTCACTGGGGATATTCCAGACCTGTCTGGACACAACCCTGTGCCCTGGACTCTGGGATGGCCCTGCTTGAGCCAGAGGAGCCCGTGTGGTCCTTTCCAACCTGACCATTCCATGATTCTGTGAGAAGTGTTGTCTCTGTAGTCTGGGAGAGAAGGGAGGATACATTTCCTAAAACTGCAGGAAGCAGAAGCACTAAAGAAACTAGGGAAACCATCCCCCAGTTTTGTTTTGGAAACAAAACTTCCAGCACAGAATACAGGAATAATTAGTCTTGCAAAAGTTCATCAATGGAGCCACTCCAGATGCAGCATCAGTCTCTTGTACCCCCCACCCTCCAGTGTTCTCCATATAAATCATGCTGCTCTTGGAGGTGCTTCTGTGGGCATCAATAGTTCTTTGAAATCCTAAAACTCTGCAAGGTCAGCAGGAGTCATGCAGCAGGTCCCTTGGGAAGTGTGGACTCATGGAATGCACCACGGTGGGTCACAGCCTGTTTGCTACTGCTGAGCTTCACTATTCCAGACTTCTCCAGTGATGGACAGCCATACAGGCCATCAGTGATTGCACTTGGATACTGGAACCTGCTCAGCATCAAAAAGCTCCAGTGCTTGATCTCAGAGTGATAAGTCCTGTTCTAAAGGTGAATTGCAGCTTGAATACAAGATCTGCTTCTTCCCCCCATATTTTAGCACATATTTCTGATATAGCTGCTTTGCTTACTGAAGGTGATCACTGGCCTGGTGTCTTGAAAATAATCATTATCTTTCTCTTGAGCTCAGATTTAATAGTACTTCATCCAGATACTGTGATGGAAATTCAGCTGGCTGGATGAATTTATTTCTTTCATGATAAGAACATGAACTTCTCAGCAAGTTGCAAAGCGTCTATGAAATTACAAAACAAAATCTATGCTCAGCCCATAGAATGATGACTTCAGTCTCATAGGTTTTGTGGTGTTTATTGGACTATTGATTTTGGATCCTGAAATGGAAAGTCCGAAAAATCAGTGGAATAGGAAATTTGCAACTCTTTACCCCCACCCTTTTTGAGGTTTTTTTGTCTTTTTAATATCCTATCTTTAGATTTCTGCCTTGTTATGTTAAATATCCTTCTAGCTATCTGTTTTAGATTTTTTGGGGTTTTTTTTTTTTTTTTTTTTTTTTTTTTTAGTTTTCATGAAGACATGCTTTTAATCAATTGAAATAGTGACAAAATAACACTATTTTATATTCCATAGAGTTATTGTAGAGCTCAGTGTCACGGAAAGAATGTACAATAGTAGTAGTCAATAAAAAGCATTCACTGACCCATCAGTCAGTGTTTCAGTGCTGGATTGAGCAGGTTGAACAAGCTCCTGAAGTGATCAGTGACAGTTTCCAGGTAACTTGTATGATGAATATACACCAACTCCCACTTCTATGGAGTCAGGAATTCCAGTGTTCAGAGACACTTGAAGCTACAAACTAATTCCTCGCCAGGCTCCATGCATTTCCATCATCTTTCTGGATGAACAAAATTGCTCAGCTGTGAATTTGCAGTTGAGGCTGTTGAAAATAACTTGTGATGGAATGGCATGGGACAGGGGAGCTGCACATCTACTCATCCTTTAAAGACTTCCAGGGATGGCAATTCCACCCCTTGTCTGGTACCTTTCAGTGAATAAATTTTCCCTAATATAGGAAAGAGGCTGTGGGCTCTCATCCTTGCTTGTTATTTGGAGCAGACACCAACTGACCCCCACCTGGCTGCACCCTCCTGTCAGGGAGTTACAGAGTGAGAAGGTCCCCTCTGAGCCCCCTCAGCTGCTCCAGCCCTTTCCACAGATCCATCCCTGGACACATTCCAGCCCCTCAATGTCTGTTCTGAATGCAGGGGCCCAGAACTGTGTTACAGCACCTCTCTTGTCAGAGAGTAGAAATGAGCTGAGACACAGACTTCTTGTTTATCACAGCATGAACAGGGCCCTGGTTTATTCCTCTTCACACCTCAGCCATCCTGACCCCAACCATTCACTGACTCTGCCTGCACCAAGCTCCTGCTGGAGGTTTCCCCTGCAGCCTCTGACTGCTGCTTATTTCCTGCTGAGCTCTGACTGCAGGGATCAGTTTGCAGCCTGTGACTGCAGCTTTTCCCCAGCCAGACTGTGACTGCAGGTTCAACAACAGGCTCTGACTGCACACCCAGGCTGACCTCACTGCAGGGATTCTCTCTCCCCAGGATCCTGCTTCATGATTTCCCCCCACCAGCTCACTCACTCCCTTTTATCTCACTCATCCTTATTGGACACAGCTGTGACTCATCAGGGTGAGGCTGTATTGGGTAATTAACACAGCTGTTACTGATCAGGGGCCAGGTCACCTGTATTCCCATCTCCTGCAGAACTGGACACAGGATGGGAGGTGCCTCAGTAGTGCCCAGCACAGGGCATGGGCACTGCCCTGATCCTGCTGGCCACAGTGGTGCTTTTACAGGGTATGTTTCTGAAACCTTTCTGTGATGCTAAGAAGAAAAAAAAAGGTGCAATTTATTTCATTACTTAGCAACTGATCAAATTTAACAATGTATATATAAAGACAAATCTCAGTAAGAGCATCAGCAGAAAAACAAGGCAAAGAACATTTTTCCTCTGTGTATACAGCTCACAGCTGAAACTTTGCAAATTGCTGGTAACTGCATCAGCATATGATTCCTTCATTTGCATTTGTACTTCAATTAATTTTATAATTTAATTTGTGCAGTTCTGAATATTTCAGTGTATCTCAGTGAAGGGAGAATCTTTTTCAAGGAGCACAGCTGTTCAGCTTCAGTAAGTTTCTCCAAGTGCAAGTGGTATCAGTGTTTCTGCTTCCAGAATTATTTCTGTGTAGATGGGTTTGAAGTAGCACCATCATCATTCACATCTTTCAGTGTCTGCACTATCAGATTTGGGATGTTGTAGTGCGAGCAGTGTGTCCCACTAGCAAACCCATAGTATTTCCTGGTGTAATTTTTTCACCTGTGTACATTGCTACTTCTTATTTTGCCTCTCTGTTCCTGTTTTTTACTTCACATCTTGCTTTATTTTATTGTTTAGTTAAATTAAGTTCTGTAGAATTCATACAATGTACTCAACAGCTTTTTGAGTAATCCTGTGGAAGGAAAAGGAGCATTGAAGATATTTTAATTTTACTATCACCTTCACTCCAAGGTTGGAAGAGAAGTAATCAACAGATAAATATCATGTTAAATAGTTTTTCACACATGTTCATATAGTTCTGTGTTGTTGTAAACCATCCCAGAGTTTGTGCTGGTTTGTCCTGAGCCAAAATACAACTAGCTGCCTGGCTGATTTGGAAGTTACACATCTTCAGGAGATTTGGTCTTTGTTTGACAGCTTGATTCTCGTGAGGCAGTGGAGAAGTGGAGGCAAAATCCGTTCATTACTGGGGATTCATCAGTTTACAGGGAAGTTGCTGCTGTGTTGGAACAGTGTAATCACTAGACTGCTTCACCTAGTTAGGAGTTTACTAAGAAAACATCAAGGCAAAACATCACAAGCTCATTGTTTTAGTATAAAAATCCTTAGGGTGCAGGTTCTTATACCCAAACATGCTGCAAATACAAACTGAAGCACAGTGCATGGGCCTGTGCTCTATGTGCTGTACATACCTGCATGTTATTCCTGTTTTGTCACTCTTGGCTGCCTGTGTTTGCCCTCTCAGAGGAGAGCCAGGATCCTGTGCTGTGCCGTGCCAGGTCCTTTGCCAGCCCTGGCACCCACAGTGGCTCGTGGTGCTCTGGTCCAGGCTGGCTCTGGGAGTCCAACTGCATCAGCTGCTCCCTAATTAGTAAATTCTGCTCTGTGCTATTCTCTCCCATTGCCTGGATTGCACACTGAGTCCTTCACTCAGTTCTGTTGCAGTGAGGGTGGCTGCAACAAATCTGAGTCTCCTGACTTCAGGATGGATGCAGCACAAAGTAAGAAAAGGGAGTGGGAACGATGGAGTGCCCTGAAAAAAAAATTTACTTTAATGAGAAATAAAAATAGGGATGATGCCCAGAAGCTGAACACAGTACAGGGACGAACTCCATAGACCAGAAACAGGGGAGAAATAACAATATAGTCTTGGGGCTGGATCATTCTAGAAACAATACCATACATGAAACAGAGGTAACCAATAAGGGAGAGGAACTTGGACTAGTTAACATGATAACTCCAAAGGCTCTTGGGAGGAGATCTCAGGCTCGCCCTGAGTTAGATGAATGTTTCCCAGGGCTTGAAGCCAAGGCCTGGCCAGTCAGGGGTGAAGTCCTGCTGACCCTGCTTCTCAGTCACATCTCCCTGGCAATCCCCTGGGCCTCCACAACTCCCCTCTTTCTGTTTTACAAAAAATAAAGAGCAAAAAGAATTCTTAAGAACCTTAAATGCATAATCAGAGTGGCAATGCTAACATAATTGCCTCCCGAATCACAGACTTCTTGGGGAAAAGAGTCTCTTTCCTTGGTGTTTAACGTTGTGCTGCCTGACAAATACCTGCCCCTTGGTGGCTTGAGCACTGAGTGTCACAAATGCGAAGGGGTTCTGTGCTGCTCTGTCCTTTCTGCTTCCTTTTTACTAGCGTGGAGTTTGCTCACTCCTCGTGACTGATGTGGCCTGATGAGACATGCCATTTTTTATTTTAAAAAGATAAGCTGCAGTGCAGATGAGGATACTCATTCTTGCAAGCAAGCAAAGCCAGTGGATTCAACCCAGTTTTGGTGCCTGTGTCTATATTAGCAAGTTTTGTGGATCAGTAGGGGTGAATCTGAAAGTGTTGATGTTGCTAAGTTATGTAGTGGGTGTTGTGCCAGGACACTTTCTTTTTTCCTTGCTTGCAGTAAGATGAATACCAGGAAAACTTCTGCTGTTTTGACTTTGCCTGTGTAATATGCTCCTGCCTCAATGTTGTTCCACCCAGGGCTGTGTGTTCCCTTCAGAAACTCACCTCTAATTGGGGATCCTCTTTGGGCTAGCACCCCTTTTAATACATAACTGAAAATTATTTTCAAGTTTTTAAATGGTTTTTAGTATAATCACAGTTTCCAGTGTTGTCAGACTTTAAGTTTCAACCGTCAACAGTGAAAAGCTGTGTTTTCTCTCAAGCTGAGGATGCTAAAATGTGACTTTGAAACGAATGATTATATGTTTGTTTCCAGTTGCCAACTGTGTACCTTGCTGCCCTGTGAGATTCCTGCAAGGACAGATGGCTAACAAGGAGATTAAGGGAGTTAAAGGGATCTTCTGTTCTAAGTTCAGAAAATGGATGTAGCAAATAACAGCCTTTAAAAGACAGAAACTCGAATGTTCATTTAAATTAACAACTCTTGGAGAAATAGTGCCTTCCAAAAGTAATGAGAAGGGTTCTTTTAACACTTAATCAGACAAGGTTGTTGACTCGTAAAAGAAACCATGGCAGCTGCAACCATTTGGAGATTTCAAAAGGATATCAGTGAAGGTCAGCACATAACAGGCTTCCTCTAGTCCTGGCTAGAAAGATTTTTCACTGAGGGGTTTAAATTACTTTTGGTGTCATTAGGAATATGTGTTGTTTATGTTCATATCCTTCCTCTAAAAAGTCAGAATAGAAATTATGTATTTTCTGAAACTTAATGAAAAAGGCACAATGCTATACAGAATTAAAAAATGAAGAAGAAAAAATTATTTGTAAAAGGCATCTATGCCCAGGAGTGTTCCTTGGTGTGATGGGATGCAACAGAGTTGGTAGGAACTGAGAGCCATTGCAGTAAGCAAGAAGGAGCTGGACTTCTAAGCAATAATGCTTTTCTTTTCAAATAAAGCAGGGTAAAACAGAAGACTGCTGGCTCCTCTCAGTGTGAGAAGAAGTCAAATATTTCTATTTTCACTCTTAGTACTGTTGTAGGCTGTACACTAGAGAGAGGTCCATATTAGGTAATGCCTGTGATCCTCTCTGGAGAGAGAATAATACTAACAATAATAATAATACCCCTAAAAACAATAAAATAATCATACCCCTCCAATAAAAGGAAAAACATAATTGAGAAGCAGTTTGTGTGCTCTTTTTTAAAGAGGGAGGATTAGGAAATTAAGGCTGAAATTGCAAGGGGGGGAAGAGAAGTGTCAAATAGCCAAGGGTCACACAGGTGTGTGCAGGGTATGCACAAATACATCATAGGATGAGCAGCGCAGAAAGCTCTGCTCACCTGAGTGACCACATTAAAGATGATGTCTGCCAAAGGCTTTGATCAAAGCTAAATTTTTCCATTCTGCTCTGGAGTGTTTCCTTCAGTGGCAGCTTTTGAACAAGGTCCATTTGCTGCAGCGTGTAGCAATTTGTATGCCTCAGAGCATCTGATGGAGCGTTCCCTCGGCAGCAAGAAAGCAGGAAAAACACCTCTCACAGCTGCAGAGCGCTACTGGTGTTCTTATAATTCAATCAAGGAGATCCCACTTTTGTCTGTAAGCAAGTCAAGGGCTTACTCTAGGAATGGAGTTTCTCCTCCTGGAATAATTTTGTTATTACTTGCAATTAGCAGTTCAGAAGTATAATAATAGTGCTGCTACCATATACTGTAATAGTTGTAATTATTGCTTATAGGATGTAAGCAAATTATTAGTTGATTTGATAGAGGACTGATTTGGGGCTGTCCCATAAATACTGTTTGTATCTGAGAAGGACTTAGGGGTGTGGAGAGTGAGGCTGGACATGAGCTGGACATGTGGACTCACAGCCCAGAAATTAAACGTGTCCTGGGCTCATCCCACAGAATGGGCAGCAGGGGAGAGGGATTCTGTCCCTCTGCCCCCCTCAGGTGAGACCCCACCTGCAGAGCTGCCTCCAGCCCTGGGCTCCCAACATCAGGATGTAGAATTTATCAGTGGGCTGGAGCCTCTCTGCTCTGGAGCCAGGCTGGGACAGGGGGGGTGTTTACCTGGAGGAGAGAAGACTCCAGACACAACTCAGAGCCCGTTCCAGGGGAGCTGGAGAGGCACTTGGGACAAGGGCCTGGAGTCAAGGGCAGAATGAGGGGAATGGCTTCCCACTGCCAGAGGGCAGGGAATTAAAGATAGAATTCTTCCCTGTGGGGGTGCTGAGGCCCAGGCACAGATTGCCCTGAGCAGCTGTGGCTGCCCCTGGATCCCTGGAAGTGTCCAAGGCCAGGTTGGACACTGGGGCTTGGAGCAACCTGGAATAGTGGAAGGTGTCTCTGCCCATGGCAAGGAGTGGCGCTGGATGGGCTTTAAGATCCCTTCCAGCCCAAACCATTCCATGATTCCCTTCATTTGTATCAGAAAGGATGAAAGCAGCTCTCAACCCAAAAGCTTACTCTAATTTTTATGTGCTGTTTTTTGCTCATTTGCAAACCAGACTATTGGGCTGGGGAATTGTTGGCTGCCAAGTGACAGTCAGTTGTTGCCATCTCCTGCAGTTTCTATATTCCTTTGAGGCAAAAGTTACACAGTGGAATTTGGTCTTGATTTAAATTATATACACACAAGAACAGGCTGGTAGATGAGAAATTGAAATCTGGGAGTGTTAATTTGTGGTCTGCACAAAGTCAGTGATAGTGGGGCCAAAATAGGATTCTTGATATGATAATTAACATGTCATTGTTAGGATGGAGTTCTAACACTGTCTTTGCTTTTTAAATGAGGAGGGCAGAAGAAGGGAAAGGTGAAGATAGGTTTCATATTAATTTAAGCATATGTTGTAGCACAAGAGGTACAAAGGGTTTATATTCAGCAATAAATCATTATAATTATTATTATTTAAAATCTAAAGGAACAAAATTTAGATTGTTTTTTTGGGGGTTGTTTTTGGGTTTGTTTTTGTTTGTTTGTTTTTTCTGTGTAAATTGCTGTTCTTTCTGAAAGTTTACTGCAGTTTGTCTAACTAAAATTTGTCAGCCATTATCCTTAAGAAATCCAGAATGTTCTCTAAACAACAAAAAGCCTGGATTTCTTCTAGTATATTGAAATATGAATGGAATTATTTTTACTTGACTTTTTTTTACATCCTTGAAAAACCCAGTATCTTGATTCTCCTAAGTAAGAGTGAGAGCTGAGTGCAACATTAATTCAGAATATTTCCATATTGTCTCACTGTTTATGTATCTCTTTCCTGCAGGAGTGCATGCTTTGAGTCTGGTGAAATAGTGAGGGGTTTATGTTAAAGAACAGTAACATTATTTCACAACTTTGTTTTTAGCCCTTTACTGGATCCCACTCATTTAAATTCTCATTTCCATGGGTTCTCACTTCCTGCAGTCTGATACTGTTGTAAATGTTGGCTGGAATGAGCTGTCAAGGTGAATAGACCACATTCGGTTTTCACCAAAAAAAGTATTTTTCTCTTTACCCCATGTAAAAGCCCAAGGAACTTTCTTCCACCATCTCCCCAGGTTTTTCCTTAAAACCAAAAGATTTTTCTTTCTGTTCTGTCATGATTCCTGCTTGACACAAGATGTCCTTGTGCAGTTCCTCTCTGTGGAACAAGGACAAAAAGCAGCTTATCCAGACAAAAAGGGCTTTGCTGTGGCTCAGCCCAAAGCCAGCAGCAGTGGGACCACCTTTACAGTGGTATTTTTTGTATAGAAAAACCAGATTGGCATCCAGGTGTATGATTGAGACTGTGGCTTTGGTTCTCTTATGTCAGCAAAACACAAAACCCAAGCAAACCCGATTTTTAATATTTAAAAATTAGTGGTTATTCAGGAGAAGAACTTGTCTACAAAACAGAGATATGATTGACCTGGTTTGATCATAAACCTAGAGAAACTCAGGGAGTGTTTGGTGTGAGTATTTAACTGTGTTTGTTGTGAATGGCAAAGGAACTTGAAGCCCATCTTATCAAAAATTGACCTCACAGACTCAGAGTGATGAGTGCATTCCTTCTCTCATGTGTAGCCAGCAATATTTGGGTGTTACAGCAGGTGTGTTCCCTTTCCTTTTAATTACATGGCTTCCACCCTTGTTAATATTCTGTTATTGACAGATGAATGGTGTCAGCTGTGGTAAACTTAATCAGGCCATGTTAAAAATGATCAGTAAATGTTGCTGGGTTTAAAGGGTTCCTTCACATTAACCATTTACACAAAAAATACTTGGAGAAAGGGGAGATTGAACCTGGATTTCTTTTGAGTAGGCACAATAATCAAAAGAAATGTGTTATAGAGTCAGGATAAGGAGTCAGGTTTATCAAGAGGAGATTATGAACTTGTTGCAGATTTAGGCAAAGCCGTGTTTACAGTGGCAGATTCTGAGGCTTAGTACAAATATTAACCTAAGTATTATTAAGTTAATAGCATGGCATTGCTACTTAGGCTTTGCTTGAAAGGTGGATGGCTTTAAAGGAAAATAAATCAGGAAGTTCTCTGCTACTGTTGGCACTCTGCTATTAATTTCCTCATTAATTATTTACAAAATACTTCTTTATTTAGATGAATGACATGTTTTCTTTTTAAAGCTGGTGATTAATATCAGGTTTGAGGTAGTGACAGCTGGGAGAGGATTTGAAAGCTGTGGTTTTGTAAATTAAACCGTCGAAGGTATTTGAGGCTGGGCCCCTCAGAAATGTCACCCCTCAACACCAATCACCTTTAGAATGGCATTTCAGAAAGTAACTATTGCTGCAAGCACCGAGGAGATAACTGAGATGGTAATTATTTTATGAGGAGTTGTTTGTAATAATTTTATAAAGAATTGATGATCATTCCTTTGAAAAGCACAAATCTCTTCCAGCTCTTCAGGGAAGAATAAAAAGTTGGGAACAAACTCAGGCCTGTGACATTCTGTGCCTGAGTGAGCAGTAACTGATTGCTGCTTCTCAGTGAAAATTGTCTCTTCCACGCTGATTAAATCACACGTGTACATCCTGCATCAGGATGAGTTAGAAAGGGTAAATAGTGGGATTTTTCCAGTTATATCAATATCTGTGGCTAGTGATACTACTATTAGCAGCAATGCCGAGATACTGCGAGGCTCTAATTAAACCCAGACAGCTCAGGTGTAAAATGTAAGATTGATTCAGCGGTGTCCCGGTGGGGAGTTGATGCTCTTTTGTTATGCTGTGGTCTGGAACAAGCCGTAATTCTGTCGCCAAATGGTTGTGTGTTAGGATGAGCTATTTTATGACAGTTTGGCTCCAAGCAAAGCTATAACTCTGCCTATGTTGTGGGAAGTAGATTGCATTCAGGAGCCCTTCCTCACTCGACACGCAGCCCTATAAACACTTGAGCCTCCAAGCCATGTTCATCTCAGTGTGTGGCTGTTGTTGCATCGTGATGAATGTGGTGTTGTTCCTGTGGGCATTTTTATCACTCATTTCTGCTCTAGAAAAAAATATTTTTAAATAATTTTTTTTCCTCATTAGCTCATTAGCAGTTAGAATATGTACAGTCTTAATAAACCTCCTTCAAAGGTTTTGCTTTGAGATTATCTCTTGTGCCCTGTGGGTATATGAGGAAGAATTGTCAAATTTTGTACTTGCAAAGTCAGTTTGGAATAACAAGATTTCAACAATAACTTTGCACTCTGAAGGAGGAGATACAACCCTGTAGGATTTAATATACATCTATATATTTCAGAATAACTTGGTTGAGACCCAGATCTCACTGAGCTTTCTTAGCCCCCAGCATGGAGTTTTAAAAAAACTAGAGACAGTTCTAATGACTATTTTCCAGGTGGAGAAACTGAAATTGGCTCAGTTGTTTGGCACCTGGTGCTAATAACCAGAGTTGTTGCTGAAATCCCAGGATGGGACTTGATGATCCTTATAGGTCCCTTCCAACTCTGCCTATACTGTGAAATCAAAGTCTGTGAAATCAAGCTGGAGCTCACAGTTTGGCAGTCACACTGTAGAAGATGCATGTCCCGGTGCACTCTGTGCCCGTTTTAATTAACCTTGGATGTCACAGAGAGCATGGGCAGCTCAAACTTTGTGCTTTTTAAGGAACCAGTTCCCATTTCTCCTCCCCATCACCACCCTTTTCCATTTAGGAGCTCCATGCCCACCACAGCAAGGTGCCCTCCACAATGGCTGTAATGTAGCTGCATCTCCGTTTGTCTTGGCACTTCTAGAAGACAGGTTTGAACAGAAAATTTTAAATTTCTGGCATGCTCTTCAAAATAAAAACATCTTTAGATGGTTCATACATGTTCATAATGGTGCTCAGTGGGAGATGCTTGACTGGGAATGCCAGGAATGGTGTGGATCAGGGCAGGACTCAGTTGGATGTGCTGAACACACAGCACCAACCTGTTTCATTACAGGGTAATGGGTTCAGTGGCTGCTCCTCTTGTGCGCCTTCAGGCACTGATTGATCCCAGGTGTGTTTGCTGCTGGCAGGGCAAGGATGTAGAATTGATGCAGCCACCCAGAGGCGGGTCAGGATCTGAACATCCTCATAATCCAGAGATCTCATACTCAGGTGGGACACTGCTTGTGCATTTTATAATTAAATAGCTGCCATTTTTCATTCTACTAAGAATTAATTCTGTCATCCACATGAGCTGCTGCTATTAACTAGCTGGTAATGGCATCTAACAAGATGCTTAGGAGTCACAGGGGAGAAAAACAAGACTCCAATTTTAACCTGATTGACTGAAACACTTAAACATTGACTGGAAAATCATGATTTTCTTGTTGTCTTCAATCTATATTAGACAGGGATTTAAATACAGATAGCCTGTACTGTAGCATTGGGTTGCCTTTTGGTAATTTTTAAGTTTTCCTTGAAGTGTGTTGAACTGTAATACATGACCTTGCATTTCTCTTGGTAACCAAATATTCCGAGTCTTACCAACCCCATCTCTTCTTTATTCATTTATTATGCCTTTTTATTACTGAGATTTCTTCTGAAGTATCATCCATAATTAACTTAAAATATCCCTGTTTCTTCCATGTATGTCTGTTTGATACCTCCCTGGTGGAAATGCGGCACCTGAGAACAGGATTCATGTCTGTTTTGTGCTTTGTCATACACATGGCCAGAACCTAAGAAGTGTTTCAGGGGTTTATATAATAACAATTTTGGAAAACAGAGAACTTAGAGGTGGAAATGACAGCGTATGGCTTTGCTCATCCCAGTTTAAGATTGTTCCTTGTGATACTGACATTCTAATGGGAATTGTTGTAGCTTTCACAGACTCAGATAAAGAGCCTGTAGCTATCAGAAAATTATCAGGCTTTTTTATTGTATTAAATACGAGCTTGGTTTTGGCTTTTTTTAGGTAACCTTACATTACTCTTCCATTTTTATTTCTAGCCTTGGTATCTTGCATATCTATATATTCTGTTCTTTTTACTCTCCTCTCTTCTCTTTATTGACAAAGGGTCGCTGGTGGTTTTCAGCGTTTAGGGATCTCCAGTACTCAGACTTGCCCAGATTTAAACCACCACTTTCCTGGTTTCCCCTCATCTCGTTCCCACCCTCAGTTTGTTGTCTCAGGAAATTACTGCTGTCAGAGGGGCTGTTCTGGGCCACTCTTGGGCCTATGCCACCTATTCTTCAGGCCTTCATCTCTTCCCTCCAGCCCTTCAGTGTTCTGCTCTTTTGTTTTCTCCAAGCTCTGCTCTGTTCCCATTGCCTCTGTCAGTATTTGTGACCATCTTCTGTTCCTCCTTTTTGCAGACTTTTGCCTCTTTTTCCCTTAGTACAGCATATTTGTTCCTGGTTTTGAACCTGAGGGGATTATCTGTGTGAGCAGGAAGATTTGTGCTAATAAATATTTGTAAGAACAAAATCATCACCTGTATGGATCAGGTTCTTAAAGGATTAGGTTTTAATTCAAAGTTTTAAAAAATCAGAACTGCCCAGTCCCTAACCAGGTGCATTTGGAGGGAAATTCTGATTGCAGTGTAGTCAGTGGGAGCTGGGGCACCATTTCACACCCTGTGTTTCTTTATAGTCATTTGAGAAGACTCACAAAATTATGTCCAAAGATTTTTATTTAGATTTAGCCAAGGCTCAGCCACACTGTTGTAAGGGTGGTGCTTGAAAGCAGCACAAAGTCTTCCTAATCCTCATCACTGAGGGGCATCCCTGCCCATGGCATGGTATGTTTCTATACTCCATCCCTTCTTTTCCTGCAATATTTCCTGTATAAATATATTGTAAATATGTGATTCTGTGATTCTGATTCTGTGATATCTTGCAAGTTATTTCCATGATGATGGAATATAATTTTTATTTACCATTTTGATGTATCTCAGAAAGTCTGATGAATTTAGCTGAGCTTTCATATTAATGAAACAGACTGTAGCATTTGTAATCCATAATTTTATTTGAAGGAGTTGGTGTAAGAAGTGTTAACATTTGTAGGTATGAAATTTCTGAAACATATTTTTCTTTTCTGCCATACGGAAGTGCAGTGTTCTACTTGTGTTACATTATTTTAGACCAGAAAATAACCTCAAGTCGTTTATGTGTCAGTGTTATGAATGACAGAAAATACCCCAGTATAAAGGGAAGGGAATTTAACCATAAATAAGCCAGTAGTTTTCTCTTAATGAATCAATACAGTTCCTTTAAAATGTGGCATTCTGAGTGTTTTTTCAATAGTTTAATTGGCTTTTGTGAACTATGCTAATTCATTCTCTCTTAAAATACCTTTCTCTTCCATGGATTCTCTTTTACAGACGATACAAAAAGGAAATACAAATTAAAGTAGTTTTGTTTTCTACAGCAGTAAAAATGATTTTGTGTGACAATCAATTTACTTGTGCCTTTTTTTTGTTTGAAATGGAAACAGGTTCCAGGCCCACCTCTTTAAAGTGTGAAATGTGTTCTGCCTGCATTACATTCACTGTTGAAATCTGGGTGCTTGCAGGGGGAACCAGAATACCAGAACTGAAAACAGAGCTCCAGGGAGAATTCTGCTCCCTGAGTCTGGTCTGGTTTTGTTGTTGTACAGGACAAATCCTGGTTTTGAAAGCAATGAATGTGTGTGTGTGTGTGTGTGTGTGTGCAAACATCAGTGAACAGATCCACCAACAACCCTGAGTAGTTTTGCATCTTTTGCACCACTTTGCAGGGAGACACCCTCCCTCAGTGAGATCTGGGGGACCAGGAACATTCTACTCTGAGTAAAACCAGGAGCAGGAGGGACAGTGGGGTTTTTTATGACAAACCACCTGTTAAACAACCATTAGCCAAGATGAAACCTATGTTTTAGAGCAATGGGGTGGTTTCTAAGTGAGCTAGGAGTGCCATTTTTATCCAGGGCATGGCTGCAGTTTCTTTGCCCAAGCCATTAACAGTACACCAACATGAGGGTGTGGGGTGGAAGGGAAAATGAAGAGCTGTGATCACCATGTCCTGTCCTACATGTTGCTCTAAGTGAGGCTGTGGAAATGGTCTCAAGTGTTTCCTAAGGGAGACTTCAGTTTGGCCAGGCAGAAAGCACTGGAGTCATCATCATACTGTACACCCTGAGAGAGTTATTAGAAGCTTTGTGTTTCTGGAAGGTAACAGTTCTTGAATTGCTGGAGCTTTCCTTTCATGAGTACTGCCATCAGAATACTTGTAAAACCAGTGAAGTGACTTCTGATTTGCAATGAAGTGAGAATTGGATTCTCAGAATTCTCATTTTAGTGTAGCAGAAAACTGACAGGAATGTTCTAGTTGAGTCTTAGCAGTGTTTTTCTGGGTAAGATATTAATTATATGATTATCTTTCCTAAAAGATGGTAAACAGCCCCAACCCCAGCACTAAGGTTGGGAGTGCCCTTCTGACTTGATGCTAGCTGGACTTGATGCTGCTGATCCCACCCCTGGAACTCGGGAGAGCCCTTGGACCATTGAATTTTTCATCCTGCTTTATTGACCATATCTCTCACTTCTGGCTGTACAAATACAGGAGGTTTGCCCTGACCTGCAGAGGCTCAGAGGGACAAACTGATTGTCACTTACTGTAAAAGCCTAGGCTGACACTGAATTTACAGACTCCTCCCTCTCTGAGTGTGGAAACACGTGGAGGTTCTCAAACCTTACTTTGTCTATGGGAACCACAGCAGCAGCTTTCTAGGAATTCCCTGGCACTTGAAGGCTCAGAGTGAAAGGTGTGCGATCCCTGTAAAACATGGGTTGCACTTTCGTGGAGCTGTGCTGCCCCTTAGGGATCCTTACAGGAAATTCTGCCTCTTGGAATACCAGGGATAGTAGGTGCCATTTACAATAGAATTCCATATGTTCCCTTGGGACCTACCCCTTTAGCAGGAGGCCCCACATCCTGGCCAGGTGAAGTGCTAATGGAGCCTCTGCCACTGATGCACTCAGGGAAGAATCCTTCTGAAAGCCTGATACAGTGTGAATTTGATCTGCAGCTTTGCACTTGGGAGGTGAACTGGGGAAATGGGCTGAGGCTGCTCTGCTGCTGACAGTCCTGTGGGAGTCTCCAGTGGAAATAGGGAGCTTTTATCTTTTGGGACCAGTGTCAGAAAGGACCACAATGTACATTTAGAAATACTTGTGTTACTATTTCATTTAAACTGTTTATTAGAAATGGTCCTTGTTGGTGGATCTGTCAAAACAGAAACATTTAAACTGCATCACAGTATACTCAAAACACACAGAGCTGGTTTAAAAGGGTGGTTCCTTGACTCAGTAGTGTTTATCCTAATGTTTGGGAGAACAGCAGCAGATCCTGTGTGAGTGTGATGTGAAATCCCTCACTGTTACCCCTCTATGGCAGTGAATGTCAGCTGGGCTGCTTGGTTTGCTGTCACTGACGTTCTCTGCCTGCCCTGCCAGAGATGAATTACCCCCAACTTCATTTCTCTTGTCTTCCTGACCTGATTTCTCTACCTGATACTGCTTGTTCCTGTCCACTGAACCTTGCATTCCCACCCATTTGTTCCCTAGCACTGCAGGACACCATCTAATACTTTCATTACTCCCAGGATTCATTAAGGACAGAACAAACTGTTGCAGCCAGACCTTTCAGATAGAGATTTTTTTTTCCCCTCTCATGTTTTCAATCCATCCTGTGCAGTACTGTGCTTACAATAGAATAAATTGTCTATTGTCTCGCCCTACTTCTGTATTTTTATAATATTTAAACGTTTGCAGGTATAAGTACATAAGAAGAGAAACTCTTATGTAGAGAAATTCCATTAGCATTTTCTGATATGTAATTTGTTTCCTATTAACCTAGGGGAAGAAATTAATGAAAATTTACTGTGTTAAGCTGAGAATTAAGTTTTCTGGAAATTAAGCATTTGAGGTTTTTTAATATATTTATTGAATATTTAGGACACCAGCCCATAGCTGTAGGCACTGGGGAATAGTTTTGAGAACACAAAATTCTCTGTGTTAAATGTCTCCTGTCCAACTTGCAATTGTATTTTTTTTTAAAGTTTACAGATTGCCAAGAAATTGGAAGTGCTTTTTGGAGTGTCAGTTCTCTTCTGCCATAGCTAGTTGCAGGAAGCCTGGTCCTGGAAATCTCCAAGCACTGGCCAGAAGAAACTGGGTCTAACTGGTGTGAGATAAGAGGATGTTCTCTAGTCAGACCTTGCCAGTATAGCAGGTTTAGTGACACAGCAGGTTTCTTGCCCTGCAGAGTTCTGCTGCCACTGTGCTGTGTGGTTACAAATCTTCATCCTCTTCCTTATCTCCAGCCTGTGGGGAGTACTCTCCCAGCGTGTCATGTGCAGTCAAACTGTCTCCTCTAAGTAGTATTGAGGGAGTTTGTGTGTCAGGATTTCTGTGCCACCTTCATCAAGCTCTGGCTTAAGTATGTCGGTGATCAGGTATCAGGAATCAATAAATGATGAGGAAAAAATGCCCAAGAGGCCTTTTAGGGGCTGGAAATGACCCATATGTGTGTATGCACCTTGCTAAAAAAAGACTTCCTTGCAGAATCCAAAACTTCACATTTCTATCTCTTTGTCTCTAACAGAAACATGTCATTTTTAAGGGTATTCATGTGTTTAGAATTATGAGAGTCTAACAATCGGCACCATGTGCACAACTAGCATTTTTTACTTCTTTCCCCTGAAGGACGTGTCAGAACAAGTGCAGAGCTGAGACAAGAGGAGGGCAGCTCTCAGGGGTTGCTGAGGCTGGTGTTGATGGGCTGAACTGAACAGTGGTGGTGTGTTCTGCCTGAATCCAGGCAAGGCTTGCTAGAAAATAGATTATTCCTTGTGTGTGTATGGTGTGTATGTATGCATGTGCATACCAGATCATTTAAGCAGAGTTATGAGCTGTTACAGCAGTGTCAGAGCACAGCAGACAGAGCCCTGTTGCATCTCTCATTCTGAGGTCTTTCCCTCCTGGGCTCGTTTATCACCCGTGTCAATTGCTGTGAAACATGATTCCATCTTTCCAGTGTTCTTCTGTTAGGTCTACCTTCTCCTCAATTCTTTCTTGTAAAAAAACCAAACCAAACCAAAACAAAGAACCTGTCACGGTTTTGTTTATTTGAAAAAATGCCCTTTTCACATTCCTTATCTTGCAGAGTCTCTCTGCTTGGGCATCTGTCAGTGTGTTCTTTCTGCATTGATTGCACACAGATTTCGTTCTGGATTTGAAATGTACTTTGTCTTCTCTCCCCCAGTGTGTGTTGTAGCTGCCACTCCTGCATCACAAAGTCATTGCAGAAAGAATGTTTTACCACTCTTATTCTCACCCTTTGGGCTATGGTACAGAAAACTCTTGCTCTCCCAATGTTTCTTCCAGGCTTAGCCATTAGGACATGGGAAAATGTGAAAAACGTGTGAGGGAAACAGCAGTGTTTGTTATTCATAGGATTCTTTATGCTGAGCTTTTTCACTTCAAAGGGAATTGTAAACCAACCAACCAACCCCTTCATCACTTGATCATTTATCATTTGATAATTTGAAGGAAACAGCAGAAAAGACCTGGCTTGCAAAACTGCATATTAGGAGGCTTTTTAGAATCCCTGACATGCAATCTGAGGTAAAAATGTGAAATAGTTCACTGCTGATTTCTTTGCATATCTGAAAAGGATAAATAAAATAAATATTTTGGAAATTGATTTGTGTTATATATGTAAGGTATTTCTGCTTCATTCTGTTGGTGGAAGCATGATCTAGAAGCCCTAAGGGAGGAGAAAAATAAAGATCAGTACGCAAAAGTTACTGAGCTAGAGGTGTGTTACCAGCAATGGTAGCACAGGCTGCATCTCTGGTTCATTCCTTTCTGGCCTCTCTTCTGTCCCTGCCTATTAACCGTGGTAGGTAACTGAGCCAGCTGGGTGTTATCCACTCCCTTGCTGCTTTTGGGAGGTGTGGGACTAATTCTGAGTTTAGTAGGCAAATCCTGCCATCTGGTGATTGCTCATGCACCTGTGGGGTTGTTGCTTGGGTGGAATTTGGCCCTTTGAAAGGGAATTTCCTGCTGCTGCTTTACTCGTGCTCTTTTTCCCAATGGTAGGACATTCTTGGTACATTACCTTGCACTTACTCATGAGCTTTTGGACACTTCCTTGAGGAAGTTGGTGAAGGCACCTCATGGCAGCCTCAACACATGCAAAGATAGCAGGGAGCCTTGGGATAAGCCCTGCCAGGGCTCATCCTTTGCTCCCAGTATTTGTGGTGCCTGTGAACTGCAGCCCCCAGGCTGACAGCCTTGGAGTCTCGGTACAATGAAGGCTTGCTGCCCCCACCTCATCCTTTCCCTCCCTGGTTCCTTTTTCTTTCTCCATAGGAGCATGGTTTCTCTCTGCTGTGCCCACACAAATGGCACTGCTGGTGCCCCATTCTCCCCTTGCCCTCAGCCATCTTCCTTGGGCTGCACTGGCATGGGAACTGCACTGCAGCTGCTCCTGACTGGCAGCAGTGTTTGATCCAGGGTAGCATTCCTGATGAATTCCAATCAATACTGTTCTTTTCTGTACAATGGTAGGTGAGGATCCCTGAAGCCAACCAGCCTTTTAGCTATTCCTGCTCCTCCCTGTGTCTCCATGCCCTCATGTGTGGCTGTGGAAGTCTGAGTTAAGCCCAGAGGGCCAGCAGGGATGGCTCGTGTCTCCAGTGCCCCTGGGGTGCTCAGTGTGCTCAGCTGCACTTGTTTGTTTGGTTTGGTTTTGGGAAATGACACAAGGAATGGAAAGCTTGGGCACTGCTTTGCTTAGATGGCTTCAACATCTCTCAGGCAGAGAAGTAACTGCTTCATTAAACATCAAGGGGTGGAACAAAATGCTGAAAATGATCGTGACTCCCCTGTGGAGTGAACCAAACCAGGTGCCTGCACTTGGAAAAGGTCTGGAGTCCCAAATTCACCTGCACATTCCAGGGCTCTGCCATGGCACATGGAAGGAGAAGGAAGGGATTCTGTGCCTGTGGACTCAGAGCCACCAAGCTTTAATGGCCACTAGAGGTAAATGCTTCAAAGGGAAGAGTTTTACCACTTGTCATCTTCCTAGTATGAATAAGTTTTGGAAGAATATTTGGCTAAATCAATAGAAATTATTTCACCTTCCTTCCCTCAGAGGAGTGTTTATGCCATTGCTTTTCTTAGAAAATGGAGTTTTTCCATTATTTTTCTGTATAGCTGACTGCATGGTTCTGGATTTTTGGTCTGGCTTACAACATATTTTGGGAACAAAAATATGTTTCTATTGCTTAGTGGCCAGGGGATGGTAGCAGGTATAGAAAGAAAGACATGTCCAGTATGTCCTTTGAGTCAAATGTAGGCATAAAATTTTCTAAGAGCTAAAAACCTTGAGAACATTTTAGAAAGCATTTTATTTAGAGTTAACAATTGAATGGAATAGAAAGCCGTTTCAAAAATACCGAGGGAGATGGGTCAATAAACTTACTTGAATCCTGTAGAATGAGCTATGTCACCACCATGTGACAGGGAGGTTTGGTGAGTTCATCATACTCTGATCCAGGGGGAAAAGTTGCATGGTTTCTCATGAGCTGGCTCCTCAATTTCCTTGAAATTCAAATTTTGATTTGCTGTAATGGGTACAGAAAGAGGAAGATGGTTCTTTTTGGAAACAAAAGTAAGAAAATGACATTTAAAATTTTAATGTCCCTTAGGGAAGAGATATCTGTGCTGTATTGTTCAGAGGGATGTGTCTCAGCATGGTATCCAGTTTTCAGTTCTGTAATAATCTCTTGAGGTTCTCATGGCCTCTAAACAAGGTCACTACATACTGTGGGGGAAAAACTGGAAGGATGGTCTTCTCTTGCTGTCTCTGGCTGTAAGTATTATGAAAAATTCATTTGTACAGTTTGTGTGCACATGAACAAAGAGATTTAAATTTTTAAGTAGTGTGTCTCTGAGAATTCCCTACCACACCTGGGCTGGTGAGGCACTCCTGTGGGTGCTCCTTGAGCTGTGACTGCTGGAATTTCTGTACCTCTGGTGGTTTTCTGAATTTTTCTTTTTTTTTTTTTTGCTTGTGGTTAGCTAATTAATAATTTGTGTTAGTTACAGTGAGGGGGTCTGTGGAGAAGTGAATTAATAATTGGTTTATATTAAAGAGCGACATGATTGATGTGGTAATTACGCAGATACTTGTTCTCAATATTCTACTTTATTATATAGAAATATGAAGGCCAGCTGCAATAGCAAACTCTGCTAATATATAAACACACACAATAACAAGGCCAAGATGAATGATTTTCCAGGTTCATAAAATGTCTCTTTTTGTTTTTCTTCACTGTGTAAGACTTGGACAACATCTGGAATATCTTCTGAGTGGATAGGGGGGAGCTGGGAATGGGGGCTCTTGACTGGTGGGGTTGAGATCAGCACAAGGACACAAGACAGTAGTTAAGCTGAAGGATGTAATTAGTCCTACTGACACCAAAATAAATCTGTGTAGTTCCACGTCCAGCTCTGCTTTGTGGGGCTAATTGTGTGCACGGAACTTGAGGTTTGACTTCTTTACAGTCAGAACTTAAAGCACAATTCAGGATCATATTTTAAAGCAGCATAGTGACACTGCATTTCTAAATCCCTCTCAATTATCCATGTTCTTCCATGTTTGCTCTTATTTGGAACCACTAGCATTTTGTAGAAAGAGCCCAAATACCTCTGTTCTGCTTGTTATATGTGCAGGATTAAGTATTAAATAGAGCATTATAAAGTTCTGCTGTTTTATACTCATGTTCAAGCGTAATATCTGCTTTATTTATGATTTCTAAGAGAGATTTTAGCTGTAGTTTAACAGACTGACATATTTTGGTACAACTATCTTCTGCATTTTCTTACTTGTAAAGCCTTAACGGCCAGAGTGCATTTATTTGTACAGGTTTGCAGGGGTAAAATAAACCAGACCAGATATATTTTAGAAGCTTTAAAAACAGTTTAAAGTAGATGTTTCTATAAATCCCTATTTTATTACTGGAAGTGCAGCTATTTCATGGAATCGCACACGGGGTATTGTTTCCTTTTTCCCTGCTGGAAGACACACATAGCTGATCAGTGGCATTTACAGAGGGAGAATCAAGCACATTAAGCAACTGTTTGCACAGTGCTATATGCTGAAATACTAAGTCAGTCCAAATTCCCATGAACTTTAATGGTATTTTTTTTTCTTCTAAGTAATTCTCTGTACAAGCCTCATTAAATGAAGAAAGGATTTCCATTGATTACCTTAACTTTTAACACCTGGCTGGGAGATTTCAAGCATGAACACTGCAGAATTCTGTCTGTGTTACATGCAAAGGAAAATTATATGTTGGGATGTGGAGAAATCCCAAACAGCCCTGAAAACATGACTCTTGCTGCCCACTTTGGAGCTGGAATCAGAGAGTCAGAGGGAGGTTGGAGGGGACCTTGAAGATCATTAGTCAATCATTGTGGTGGATAAAAATGACTGTGTTGGAGCAGACCTGGAGAGGAACCAGTTCCAGGGCAGGTGCTGCACGTTAAAGGTGTGGCTGTGTGACAGCACAGCACTACAGGAATTGCTTCTTTTTTCCAAGCCACATCATTTTGCAAAACTGAACCCTGGAGTGGCTCTGGATGTTCCTTTGTATGTCCTTGGTGTGGCCTGTGGAAGAAAGGAGTTCAGTGTGTCCTTTCTGGCGTTATGAATTCCAGGGAGAGCTCAGGTGCCTCTCCCTGTGCTTTGGGAGCTGAGGAGGAGAACCCTGCTTCTTGGAGATCCCTGGTTCCTAGAGAATCCTGATTCTGGGAGAACCATGGTTCTCTCTTCCTGGAGACCCCTGCTCCTGGAGAACCATGGACTGCCCCAGACTCTGCTTCAGCTTCCTGAGGAATTCTTGTCTGTACTGTTGCCACAGAGCTTAAGCTGTTCATGCTGAGGTTGCTGCCTTTTTAAACTCCATATGGTAGGGGAACAGACCAGCCCCTTTTAGATGACTACAGCTTTATAGAGTGGCTTCCCTAAAACTCTGTGTTTCTGTCCAGGGGATGTTATTATTTGTAGGTTTTTTTAAAAATCCAAAACCATAGATTTTTTTTTTTATTAGAAAATGGAATGTTTTAAAATTTGCGTTAATGTGATGTGAAGTATTCTGCCAAATTTGATGGTAATAAAAATAGTCTATTTAATGGTGATTTAAATTCCTCTGTTTCTGCATCTGTAACATTAGAGTGGAATCTTGTCTGTTTTTCACTTTAAGCAATCTGCTTTAAAGTACTTACATAGTAGGCATTATTTACTGCTTTTAGGATTACCCTAAACTAATCTAAGTTGTGCCTCATTAGTTTTCCTACTCCATGGAATAAAAAAATTACCAGCATTGGTCTTTGAAGTGCATTTTGCACTTCTGCAATTACCATATTGATGATTGTTTTTGCTATGACAAATAGACTATGGAGTTCTGTTGCACTCTTGACTTCCTAGCAGTTCTTAAATTTGCAGCAGTAGTGAGCTCCATTAGGCAGGATAGGGGGTTTGGTCTGCAGTGTATATTGGTGAAATGTGAATGGTTTTATACAGATGTTAAAATCAGAATGTGTGAGAGAGCCTCGTGCAGCTACACTTGATCAGTGTAGATCAATTTATTTTGGTAAAGCTGATTAAGGATTGGCTTTCAGGTTGCTGAGTTTTAGTTAGTACAAAGAGGTTATTTTTAGTGGTCCAAAATATTCTGATATTTGGGTTTAGGGGAACTTGAGCTTGTACTTAAAGAGAAAAAAAACCCAACAAACAACCTGCATGGTCTTTCTGGTGATATTACACAGGTGTCACACACAGAGGTCCTGCTGGAAAGTTCACAGGTTTGTCATTGCCTGTGCAGCTAAACTGAGGCCTTGAGAGGCTACCTAGAACAGAGGCCAGACAGTGTGAAAGGAATAAAGTAGGGGTTTATTAAAAGGCCTTTAAAGGATGCACCTTGGGCAGTACAAGAGCCTGGCTGAGGGTACACCCAAGATGGACATCTGGTACCAAGTTTTCACACTTTTATAGGTTTTGGTCCATTTATGTATTGGGGTTAATTGTCCAATTACAGATTCAGGTTATGAAGTCCCATTCTCCCAGTTTGCTCTCCTCAATTTGCTGTTGTTTGCACTTTGGGGGGCTGAAGCTGCAATGGTGTCCTTGGTTCTGGGACTGGAAAAGGATTGTTTTGTCTGACTGAACTCTGAGAACTTGCTAACAATTTATAGGAAGTTAAGAGTTGCATACTAATGCAGTACAGACTCTTAAAAATATGAAAGCTAGATCTTAAGGCATCAAATCAATGAGCATCCCAACGTTTCATCCAGACATTTCATCTCTGCAGCAGCTGTTGGCAACCTTCCATCCCCAGCATACCAGATCTGGTCACTAAATAGCCACTGCCTTCGTAGGGACTTGCAGCAGTGCAGATGAGCTTACCTTCAAAAGGAAACTCTGATGGGATTTGTGCTTCATCAGAACCAAACCCTGCACGTCTGTCCATGAGGCTTTGCTGAGTGATTGGTGAAAACTGCAATGCCCCAGTTCATCCACCAGTTTCTCTAAGGCATCACTAGTGTTTTACAGAATAGGTAGCATGATAACAACATTTCCTGTGAGTCTGGTCTCTCTCATGTCAAAAATAAGCAGACATCCTCCTCCTTCATAGTTTTCTGGCATCTTAAATGAAACACTAATGTTTAAACATACAAAAAAAAAAAACCCTTTAGACATGTTAATCTTTGGTTTTGGTAGTATTTGGTAAGATCCTTCACTTTGTGTGGACTAGTATTTGTCTCCAGGCCAAAGTTTTGGGATATGGGCTTATACTCTTTCATGAACAGGCATGTTACACACACACAGTGGGACACAAAGTGGTCATGGCAAAATGAAGCTGAGGGGTTTTCAGCTTTTTTGAGTCTCACACAGGATATGAGGAAACCATATATCTGTTTATAAAGGGGCTCTACATTTCTTTCCACAGCTGCCAGAGCTGAAGTCTCACAGCGGTTTTGTCCCTCTTGTTCCTGCTCTGGAAGCAGGGCTGTATTTTGCCCTAAAAGCATGTATTTGTTGAGACTGATCTTTATCCCTTGCTACAGCCCAGTGTGAAGTGAGTGAAGACTCATTTGGAAGCAGGATAAATGGCAGCCCATGAGGTTAATGTTGCTGTAGCTTCTCAGCTGTGTGCATGGTTCTGTGGTTTTCTTTAACATCATCCTTGCAGGAACTGGAATGTTGAGCATGGACAACTCCACCGAACAAAACAGTCATGGGGAGGGTTGGAAAGTCCTGGTACAGTGTGGTAGTGTGTTCCAGGAGGTTTATGAAGCTCTGCCAGGGGGGATTAGGCTGGATGTTGGGAAGGGGTGGGTGGACAAGTTCCCCAGGGAATGATCACAGCCCCACAGCTGCCAGAGCTCCAGGAGCATCTGGTCAACGATGTCAGGAACAGGATGGGATTGTTGGGGTGTCCTCCATGATCCTGGTGGGTCCCAGCTCTGGATGCTCTCTCGTTCTTGGCTGACAGCAGCTTAATAGGCTAAATCCCTGGCACAGCAGAACATTTTGGTTGTTGGGACCGTCCTAAGATTTAGAACCACTTTGGTACATGAATCTGAGGTCTGTAAATGGCAGGGAGGTAGTGCCAATGGCAGCAGATGGTGAAAATGCTAACACAGGTGAAAAATTGAAATCTGGAATCCCATCATTTTCATTTGGATATGACTCGGGAAAAGGTGTTTTATTCCAAATATGCTTTGAGTTGAAAATTTGTAGCTTGCGTGACTTTGAGCCTTCAGGGGTTTGTTTTGTAGATATCAGTAAGTCATGAAAAACATTACATTTTAAACAGAATGACAACACCCTTCAGGTAACTCCTTTCAGATAACTCCTGCAACTTGGCTCTAAGGCTCCCATAGGTGTCAAAGAAACTCGTAAGTACCAGTAATCATTTTTACATGTAAGTGTTTTTATTATTCCAGCCTCTTCTGTCAGTGCTCTTTAATGCATCTTTATAAAGGCTAAAACTACTTTACTTAGGCATTTCCAGGGGCTGGTATGTTATGATTTTTTTCCTCTAGGAAGAGGTAAAGGAATATGTAGCAGCTGGAAGAATCAACCATGAAGATTGTTCTATGTGTGGTCATTGTTCATTACAAGGAATATTTTCAGGGCTTTGTCAAAATGTACATCTCTAAGTAACACTTGGAATACATCTTCAGCTCTTTTTTTGCTCCTGGGAGTATTCCCCAAGATGAGTCTCTTAGTTCTTCTATTCCAACTTCTTTTTTTCTGTGCATGCTGGAAGTTGAAGGAAATTCTGAGACCTGTTTCTAGTTTTCATAAAGTTATGGGGATCTGGGCCTCTCTAAGGTTGTTTTCCAGTTTTGAAGAACTTTGTTTTCTACTTTCTTCCCTGTAATGCCTATGGACAGCAAATGGGGAGAGAATTTGCTAAATATGCCAAATACTGTGTAGCAAACTTTCTAGAAATTCCATGGTCTCCAAGGGCTTGGCTTTGCCCAAGACAGAGTAATTGTACATAATTCCACAGCAGAGGCAGGAACTGCAAACAAAAATATGACTTGATTCTCCTGCAACAGTGTTGCTTTGTTCAAGTCTCACCAAATATTCAGAAATCTTTAATGTCTTACTGCCTGTGAAGATTAATCCATAGGAGGTCTAAGGAATGACATGGTAGAATATGGATGAGTCAGTGTTTTCTAGGGATATTTTCTCTGGTGTAGTAACTTGAGTTTAATATGCAGCTGGCCTGATTTTAAAGTAAAATTCTACAAAATTAAAGCAGGGTAATTAACCATCACAACAATTTAGCAGAGGAAATAGTGGCTTTTCCTGTATTTAGGGTTTTAAAATGTATCGTGTTCCTTTCTGAAGGGTGAGTTTAGTACAAACCAATGTAGTGGCTTGGGCCAGGAACCTCTTGGTTGAACTCCACAGGCTGCATTTCAGTTTGGGAATTTGCTTACGAAATCAGCTCTGTTCAATGTTTTCATTAGCAGTGAGAAGGATGGAATACAGAGCAGCTTATAAAGTATGCAGATGACACCAAGCTGTGAAGATCTGAAAATGCTTTTCTGTATCAGATCAGAATTCAAAATAAACTTGGCAAATTGCAGAGATGGTTCGAAATCAGCAAGATGAACTCAAATTAAGTGAAGGGCCACGTGATATATTTAGGAAAAAGAATTTAGATACACGAATTCAAGACAGGCAATACCTGTTAAGAGGAAAACTGGGTTGTAAACGAAGGAAATGTAATTCTGGAATGTGTGAAGAGGGATTGCTGTCTGTAATGTTGGGTAATTACTCCAAATTAGGGCTGGTGAGGTCTGAGTTGACATGCCGTATCCACGTTTGGTTGTGACTTCTAAAAACCCTCTGGAAAACTGCATCACTCAGAGAATTGAGTTTGCCTAAGACAATATTAGTAACAACTAATATTTATCTGCTATATAAAGATTTTAAGACAAAAGCGAGAGGGAAGTTTTCTCAATATTCCTGAGTGAAGAATTAAGGGAGATTTTTGCTATTTGCACTCACAGTGTTGAGGATTGTGTTTTACAAGACACTTTTTGAAGCCTGAACCCCAGAAAAAGCCATCTAGAGCTGTTGTAGAACCTACTTTTCAAGGAGAAGCTCTACAAATCTGTGCTGAGTGTCCCTTCCTCAGCCCAAGGTGGACAAGGTGATGCCTTTCAGCACATGTGTCTGTAACTCTGTGCAGGAGATGAGAGTAGAATAAATAGCTTGAAAAATTTTTCTCCTGAAAATGTCCTGGAAAAGTGGAATGGCTGCTTTTAGTGGGAAAAGCTGCCCACCCCATGGGGCAGACTCAGCACAGCCTGGTAGGGCTGCAGCTACTTGGGATCACAGACTAGAGAATTTCTGAACCCCAAATCCATTTTTTCTCATACACATACACCTGGTTATGGAGATCACCAGAGGAAGAACATGATTCATAGCTGCTGACTTTGCCTCTTAGTTCTGTGAAGAAACTATTTATTTATGTAACTTTCTTCCCACAAGAGTTTCCATTAATTCTGTTGATGGAAGCATTTTTCAGCATTACGATAGTGAAATAAAGCACAGAGCATTAAACGCTTCCCTGCCTCCAAAAGTGAGAAAGAAACACTGGCAGGAAACTGACCGTGAAAAGGTAATGCTTTGGTTTCTTATTAATTTAGAAATCTGAGTTAGTTTGATGCTCTAATTGCAGATTATATTTTTAAATATTTTCCTTTATCAACCTTGATAATTTAACAGAATTTACCAACTGGCAAGTTTCAAGTACTTTTTATTCCAAACTCTTTCATACCACAACACTGCTCTTAATCATCTGTGAAAAAGCTGCCGTGCAACAGGAGACTGGGAATTGCTAACAGTAATGATGGAAACTAATTCAAACCAGGCCACCGGTAGAAGCTTCTGTGAAAGCAATCTGCATCTTTTCAAGCTGGTCAAGCTTTTAGAAAAGCAGTCTCTTTCATTCCAAAGAAAGCCCAGCCATTATCTCTCTACCCAACAAGGACCTAATGCACAGGACAAAAAAGGAGGCAGCAGGGAAATACTGAGTAGGGAAAGTTTTAGCCGAGTTTGCCAACAATGCCTTTCCCTTTGCTTCTCTGCCCGTGAAGTGGTTCACAAGCAGAGGTGCGGTGTGAAAACCCACAGGGGCATTTCCTTTGCCAAGCTTTGCCCGTAGTCTGACCCTGGTTTTGTTTCACTCTCCTGCTGCTCTGGAGAGTTGTCCTGAGAGCTGTGATCCCTTCTGGAGTTGGCTTCCAGAGGCTGCAGATCCCAGCTAATCTCATTACTGTGCTATTTTGGAGGCTGTGATTTGATACTCCTAGGGGGCTGCCTTTCACTAAAAGGAGTGATGTAGCATTTTTCATAAAGGGGTAGTCAAGGGTGAGTGACGGGCAGGGTGAATCATGGCATAAATCATTTCAGGCACAGAAGTGCAGCTTTCACTCCAGAGGAAACCTATTAGGAAAGGATGTCAATGTTTTAACTTTTTAATTGCATCTACTTATTTGTTGCTACTCTCATTCTTTTTGCTTTTGGCTTAATTATTTCTCCCTAAAGTATGCTGCTTACCTAATAAGTTGACTAAACTTGAAAAATTGATTCAAATACATATTAAATAGGGACTTGTGAGCTACAGTCACAGCGAGCAACTCCTGAGTTGTTGGTTTCTTTAATAGCACCCTCAGTCTTACCAAAAATACCCCAACTATTCCATCTGTCTCTTGTGCTGTTCACAGCTTTGCCAGCATCTAAACTTTATGACAATTTAAATAAATTTAAAAATCAAGCCAAACCCCACCCCCCCCGCCTTGATTTTTGCACTGAAAATAAACAGTGGTTCTCTGTGTGGAGGAAAGTGGTTTTTTCCTTGCCTGCTGCTCTGGTTTAAGGCAGGTTAGGAGGGAGCTGTTTCAGTAATGTGTAACAGCTGACGCTGTAGACTAAGTGGTTTTTTTCCTGTGGCCAGCAGTAATTATCAACAACCTTGTAAGCACAATCAAAGGAATGAATAAGTAAAGATTCTCTAAGAAGTAATTCAGATTCATGCCTGTTGTTATTTACAGACATTCTAGATAAAAAGCTTAATGTTCAGGTGCAGAGGTTTACAGTACATGAGACTATAATGATGTAAACACTTTGCATGTTGTTACATAGGTTCTAGAAAAATCCTCTTGCCCTGATGTGATTGACTCAATCTTAAACAGGATTATGGATGTTTTTAAGTTAATATGCTGTGAAATTGGCAGTGCTCCTGGTACTGCATAATTCAGGAGTTTGCCTGTGTCTTTAAAGGATGAGACCTCTGAAAACACACACGGGTCTACAGCATAGTTTTGACTTGTTCTCAGATTTGATCCAAACTTTGTTGTTAAGAAGAAGATGATTTTATATTGGCACAGCGTGTGCACAGTCAGATCTAATGCAGTAAGACCTGAGTAGGCTACAACACTCAGTCAATGTAAATTGATACATTTTGGTAATTGCACATGGAGTGGATAAACAGAAAGTGATCAGAGAACACCACAAAATGGATGTTCTGAATTTATCACAACTGTGTCTGTATCAGGGACTTACAGTGATGTCTTTAATTCAATTATTTTTGGAGGCACTTTATATTGTAGGGATAGTTCACTTCCTGAAGTTTTTTTTCTTTTTGAGAGGAGAACTGGGTTTGCCAAGTTAGGAAGCGTGTGAATTTATTCCACTTCACAGGAGTAAATATGTTTGCTGCTGCTCTACAGCTGAGAGAGAAGATTCTGTGTGCCTGGGAACTAGAATGAGTACATAAACTCGACTGTGAATTGGGAAGTTGCTCAGCCTCTAGAGATTCAAGTTCAGGGCTCTGGAAGACTGTTTTCTCATTATTTTCTAGGGTGTTCCAAGGTCTGCTGGGTGGTCTAGAAGGTTAACTTCAGGTATGTTGAGATTCTAGCAAGTTTTCTCCCTCCCAAATCCTGAGTCATAGGAGCTTGGGAACCAGCCAGGAATTTCACCAGACAGGATAGGAAGGGTTTTAAGCTTTTTAAAAAGGATTTTTAAAGCATTGCTGTGACTGAGATCTATCACTGACTTCCAGGTGGGCATTTCTATAAATAAAACAAAAGATAGGAGCTTTGTGCTCTGAGGATTTTCCCCTTTTTACATTCTTTTACGGTTTGGGTTTACTGCTTCTTTTATTTTTTTTTCCTATTTTTTTAAAACTTTTTTTT
>VWZU01010240.1:177735-276337 GCA_013397095.1 Sterrhoptilus dennistouni
TTTTTTTTTTGGTGTGTTTTAGCTCTTTTTTTCTCTATTGAAAGCATTTCCCCCCTCTTCCCTTTGTCATAAAAGATAAATTTTAAGACCTCAAACAGGAACACAAGCTATTCAGTTATGCTACGGTTGCATAATAAAACCCTGGATTAAATGTCAGGCTTATAATTATTACTTA
Organism: Sterrhoptilus dennistouni; assembly: GCA_013397095.1. Lineage (NCBI taxonomy): Eukaryota > Metazoa > Chordata > Aves > Passeriformes > Zosteropidae > Sterrhoptilus > Sterrhoptilus dennistouni. The sequence continues at coordinate 177,911 of VWZU01010240.1, forward strand.
AGAATGCTGTCAGGTGAGATCAGGTAACTCAAGCCAAGATAAAAAAGCTGGTAGAAATGACTGTATTAGAGAGATGATGTTCAAAGAAGGCATGTTAGGATAAATTGCAACAGGCAAAGCAATTGATGAGGCTGTTGTGATGTGTTTAGTTTTAATTTCTGGGCAGGTTAACCTTAGCTGGGAGCATTTTTCTGGCAGTTTGTCCCCTTTCTTTGGCCTGTTTGCCCCGAGGCCTCTCTGTGTGGCCGAGGGGCTCTGTGGGGTTCACCTTGGTTTTCCTCATCCCCATCCACCACCATGTAGATAAGGAGAGAAATAAGGACTGTGCTGCAACCAAAGGGTGATCTCTGTGTTTTCTGTCATCCCCTTGCCCCTCTGGAAGCCAGGGAATTCCCACATTGCTGCTGCCAGCCCTCAGTCCATGTGAGGTGAAAATGGTCCTGCCCTTGAGCTGCTCTGGGCTGTGGGTGCCCCGTTCCTTTCCCTGTGAGAAATGTGTGGGCTGACCCTGTTTGCAGTGAGATCCCAGTGGTGCCTTGGCAAGGCTGACCTGGAACAGAGACTGGACAGAGCTGGAGAATAAAGTAGGTATTTATTGAAAGGCCTTTAAGGACACACCTTGGGCAGGACAAGAGCCTGGCCAGGGCTGCACCCAAGGTGGATCCAAAATGGTCACAAAAATGGCTGACCAGTCATGAGGTCTCACACTTTTATAAGTTTTGGTCCATTTACATATTAGGGTTTAATTGTCCAATTACAGCTCCAGATTATTGAAGTCCCATCCTTCTTGTTTTCTCTTCAGCCCACCATTGTTTATACTTTTGGGCCTGAAACTTGTCCTTGGTGTCCATCAGGAAAAGGATTTGTTTTGTCTCCCTACTCTGTGAAGAGCTGACTGACACTTCATATGAGGCTCAGAACTGCACCCCTGGGCAGCCCAGAATCTGCAAAACATGAAAGCTGAAACTGAAGGCATCACCAGGAGCGTGGGGGTGAGGGAGCAGTGGCCATCCCACACACACCCAGCAGCTACTCCTGGGCCCAGGCTGGGTGACAGTGCCCAAAAAATCAGCCTTGTTCAAAGGCTGGCAGCTCAAAGGTGAGTGGGAGCACCTTGGTGGCAGCTCAGAGATGGGAAAACCTGGTTAGGTTGTGCAGTTCACACTTCCATTGCCACAGGAACTGTTCCTAATGCTCTGCTTAATTTGTCTTTTGTCTCAGCATAATGGGCTCCTGTCCAGCAAAATCAGGGCTGGAATAAAATTTTAGCCTTTACAAACTCTGTAGGTTTTTAGGGGGGAGTCCAGCAATATAACTAAGTATGTGCATGTGAACAGTATCACTGATTTCAGTAGGGATGTTGATGCCCTCTTATTTATATATATTTGTTCTTGTCTGAGGCTGTAACCAGTATCCATCCTCTGGAATTCAGTGCATGTCATGTCCTTGCCTCCAAAACCCGCCCTAATGGCAGAGAAAGAAATATCAGCAATTTTCCCAACAGTTTCCACTATAAAACCAAGGTTTTCAGCCAGTTGTAACTTCATCCAAATGTAACTGCTCAGCCTAAAATTTCCTGTGCTAGGTAGGATGAGCAAGGCTGATTTTTTGTGTAAGAAAATATTGGCTGAAATTTTTCTGTCACTAGGAAAAATGCATTTGGGGGTTTTTTTAATCTTGCAGGAACTCTGCTGCTCTCATATTTTGGAGCAAGAAATGCAGCAGAGGAGCTTTCTGATCTGAAAGCAGCTACTGGCATTAACACAAAACCTCTATGCCAGTACCTGGGAATGCAAATAAATTTGATCAAATCATGAAGTTCTAAAAATTATGTATCACAAGCAATATCCAGTACAATGCTGTATTAGAGTTTGGCAGTTGAATGCTGTCTATTTTGAGAAACATATTTTTCTGCATAAATCCTGTATGTGAAACCACAGAAAACTGGATTTTGTCCTTGTTTCTGCCACAGAGAAACTGCGTGAGGCTGAATAAGTCACTTAGGAGCACTAAGCTGGTCATTAATTTTGCATTTTTCATTCTCTGAGTGCTTAATTTTGAGACAACTTAGGTTTGGGTTTTATTTCACATACAAGCAGTGTCCGTTTTGTGTGTGGAATGACCACCCCCTCTCCTACCATGATGGAACCCACCTACCTGGGTGATACCTGAGAGTGTGCTGAGAGCTGGGAGAGCAGGCTGGTGATGGCACATTGGTTCCAGTGTTTCAGAAACCCTGGTGCCAGAGAGTTTTCCTCCACACGGGTCTGAGATCTTCCCTCCTCAAGTTAGGGGCTGTATTAAACCCCAGGCAGCTCTGGGTGCTGCACTTTTTGACCTGAAGGTTGATTTTGTGTGTGAAGAGGTCAAGTGTGGAACATCCTGAGACTGAAAGAATTTTGCATCTGAAGATACTGTATTTTTATTTATGGCTCAGTCAAAATAAATTAAAATAATCGATGATTGTTTTGAAAGCAAATGACTGGGAGTACTATATATCTACCGTGGCAAGTGCTGAAGAGATGAGAATGTCTTATAATGCCAGAGTGAGTTGTGTAAACAAGGGTATTTATATACTCAACAGCAGCAAATCTCTGAGAGGGTTTTTTGTTGGGTTTGTTGGTTTTTTTCTTGGCTGAGTCTCCACTGATCCCACTTTATCCCAAAGGAGGAGGAGGAGAAAACTAATGTTCCTATCACACATGTTCCATTATTGATTTCCATTCCAATCCACCCAAAGTCTTCTATGCTGGAAATAATTAGACCCTGTGAACAGAGATGAAGCAAAAATCTATACAATGCTGGATTGCCAGAAATGAAGACAAGGGTGCCTAATTAATGCTGCATATAGAATGCCTTTTGGATGAATGGGCTTCCCTTTCTCAGAAGCAGCTCAACAGCAGTTGTGTCACAAATTTGCTGTTAATTAAATGGTGTTCACTGTGTGCCTGTAAAAATGGCATGGAGTAAGAGAAACATTGGACAGCAGCAGCGTTTTACAAGAGCTTTGCAATTTAAAGGAAGGTCTGTGAAAAACAAATTTACAGCCTTCGTATGAGCAGCAAAATATTTTCTTCCGTATGAAATTCACTTTATGGATTTTCCCAAAGGTTCATAAGAATGTCTGGTCGCTGCAGAAGTCTGAGCATTTCAGAAGTTGGACTGGAAGTGTGTTGGGAGGGTCGGGGGTAGGCAGAACGTTTCTGGGAGCTGAGGAAGGATGAGCACAGCTGCAGCCTGGCCAGGGCCTAAGGATTGTTCAGGAGGAAAGTCAGGAGGTAGAGGAAAACACCAGGTAAAATTTTCTCTGCATGAAAGGTGAACTGAAGGTGATGTAAGGCTTTATAATGCACACTGGGAACTGAGAAGGCTGTAAGAGAGCTGATGGAAAGGCTTCACAACTGCCCCCAATAAGAGCAGAAATAACCGGAGAGAAAAACTGGAGGGGACCTGAAGTGTCTGAAGGAGGTTAAGAGAAAAATGGTTTAAATGTTCTTATGCACATACAGATAGCAGCAGTGAGGTTGTTGGTGCTTCAGAGATCTCTGTAGTAGAAGGATTGTGGAACAGCTCATCCTGTAATTGGCAGGCCACTGGTGCCTTCTCTCAGCCTTTAATTCTCTCCTTTTATCTCTATTTCCTCCTTGCTCTTCTAGCTATCTGCTGTGGCCAATCTAAGTGATACAGCTGCTCCCTGGGCATCTCTGGAGAATTTAAATAGCAGCATTCCCTCCTTCTCTTTTTTTCCTATAAATGCAGAGGAAATTTATCCTCTTTTAGGAAAAGATAGAAAACGTTTTTTTCTAAGAAACTAGAGAATGAGTAAATCCCAGGCTCCTCGCTCGAGCAGATGGAGTCAACTGATGAGTCTGTAGGAATCTTCCTAAGCTGGGCATTAAACTGCAAGAATAGATGTTTTCTGATGAAATTCTAGTTGACATAAATGTATTTTTAGCATGGATTTGATAGAGGGAATTATTTTTCCCAGTACAGTAGATGCTGTGGTTCTGGTTTAGGAATTTTATGAAATAATTTGGATGCAGGAGAAAGGTACTAATAAAAAAAAGAGAGGTTTTTATGACACTGTGCCTTCTAAGTCCTCTCTTTTCTTCCCATTTGGGTGCTTAGCATTGTCTCTCTCCTCTCATTCTGCTTTAATAAGCGTTTTTCTCTCCAAGCTGTTGGCCCTGATGCAGAGCTGAAATAGGTGCTCACACAGGTAGTGATTCCTCTCCCCATTATTGCAGTTTGATTCTGAACTCCAGATTTAATCTGTCTAAATAAGCCGCTCCTGGGACTAAAGTCAACTACTAGAACTTTTTGATGTTCAACAAATAGTAAGGCATTACAATGATTTAAATCAAATAACCAAATCCATATGAAATACACTACTTGTTATCTTTCCAACAGATTGATTTTCTTCCTTGGATCCATTTTAAGCTGCACTGCAGTTGCTAAATCAAAAATAAACCGAGTTTTCAGTCTAGGGGCGTGTTAAGTGTATGATTTCCATTACATCGCAGCATGCTACGTACTAAAAATGAAAACACGGAACACATTTTGAGTACAGAATTGAAATGAATTTTCTGACCTCGTCCCAGTGAATGGACTCTAAAGTGCTGGCAACGACTGTAGCTCCTGGACTGTAATTATCATTTGAGTTATTTCACAGTGAGAGGAGACTTTACACCTGTGGGCACAAGTGGGGACCAGCTGATATCGGTGCTTTTTGAAATCATCTTGGATAATTATTTTGGATAAGTGGGAAAGTTAATCATGTTGATGCAGTTTGTTACCCTCTTGCATGTTTTTTAGAACATAACCTAACAAAGTGTTTCAAAGCACTTTTTGAGTGTTAAGTGGAACTTCAAGAGAGTGTGAAAACAATTCTGGTTTCACAGAAGTCAGTCCTGTTCTTTTTTCTTCAGCAGCAGAAGCAGCTCATCTCCACACCACGTATTTTGAATTCTCATGAGCTTAGGAAGCATCACTGTTTGCTCAGTCCATCCAGAATCAGACTCCTGGGGCTATTGCCCTGAGTTTAATGGATCTTAGCATTTCACATAGAATGGAACTGTTACAGAGCATAACCTGCCTCTCTTTCCTCCCCCAGCTTGGCGATACACCCCCGGAAGACCATAGTGCTCACGGGGGGCGATGACCGCCTGTGGAAGACCTGGGGCTTCCCTGATGGGAACATCCTGCTGACAGGGGAAGGTCACACGGATTGGCTCTCAGGCTGCTGCTTCAGGCCCAGGTCAGTGCCCACAGCCACTGCACTGGCCCTGCTCCGTCCTGGAGCTCCTTCATTTGCTGCCTCTCTGTTCTCAGGGAGACCCCACGCTCTCTGCTGAGTCCCCAAACATGCAGATAAAACGTTCCTCTGCCTTTCACGGTGTTGACTTAAGACTGATTGCTTAGAGTATTTTGTACATCTTAAACTCTGTCCCCTTGGCAGTGCACATAACAAGGAGTAATAAGCTTTTCAGGTCTTGCTGTATTCATTTTCTCCCTGTTCTTGCACTATGGCAAACACAGTCGCATTATTAATAACACTGAAAAGTTGACTTCTTGTATTACACGTTATTTGTCATATGACTAAGAGTATTTGGGTTTACCTAGAGAATAAGAATATGAGCTTTCCTGCTCTTTCATAGTATGGATTCGAAGTTGAATTAATAAATGAAAGTGAACACTGAAAATAAAAATTAAATATTTAAGTTACAAGGGTCATGGAAATAGGGCAAACATGAATTAGATTTTTTTGGTCTCTCTGTTGAAAAATAGGACACCATTTTACTCTCAAAACTAAAATCCATTTGATGAAGCTGAGCTTCTCTATGTTGAAATTGCTTTGCATCAGATTTGTGAGGCAGCAGTTTAAATAGAGTTCTTTACTGTTAATATAATAAAGGTCTGCCAGGCTATTCACCTGAGGCTCAGTTATAAAAGGAGCATTATTAAGCCTTCAACCTTGTATTTTCATTGTGTTTATTTTATGAAGCAATATTAGCTCTCTTCTTCGTGAGGAGGAAATGCATCCTATTTAATTTCATGGTTCCTCCTGATTTCTGAGTTTGTAATGAGCTACCAAAGGCACACACAGTCCTCTAAACACAAAAAAAATCCCCTCCTTCTTTTCAAAACGTGAAGAACCAGGAGTCACACTTCCTGGGATGAATTAAACATGCATTTACTCTTCTCTTGCATCGCTTTCTATAAGAAAAACAGGCTTTTTCTTAAGATGTTTGTGTTTTCACCATGTTCTCTTTTTCATGTGTATATCCTTAGAAATAATTATGTTTTAAAGAAGAGGATAATATTTAGCTTAAATAATTGCATATAATACAGGAGGATCTAAATGGAAGGCTCAGCTTCTTGTTTCAAGGTGGCAGGAAAATTTGTCTATTGCTACATGACAGATTTCAGAGTTTGAGAGTGCTGGACATGGTTTAAACTTGCAGATAAACAGAATGATGCCTCTTCCTCTTACCTGTTGTGAATGTAAAACTTAGCACAGGGGAAGAAAAGGAAATACAATTAGAAGAGCATGTTATCATTTATAAAGCTGCTGGGCATACTAATCAGATTTCGATAATGCATTGTTACCATGACACCCGCTGACTCAGAGACTCCAAACTATTTTCTCATTAGTCTTTGACCAGAATACAGTCCTTTCAATAGGCTTTCCTATTTCTCATTCAATTATTGAAATTAAAATGAGTTGAGGTACATCATTATTCTCTTGCAGTATAAATTGACTCCTGCTGAATGCTCTGGAGTGATTCAAAAGCCGTGCTGTTAAAATATTTTCTTCTGTTACTGCATAAAATATATAATGTTGCAGAATACATTTAACCATATTTTAAATTTTTTTTAATATATTTTTTTTTAGGTAGGAGACTTTTATATATTCATTTTTCCTGGAAGCAAAACCAATTAAGTAAAAATGAAGAGTTTTAACAGATTTTTTTTTTCCTTTCTCTGGAGTCAATTGTAGATAACTTCTAGTTTTGTTCCCATTTTAAAGTTTTGAAATGACATTCACCTCAGAAGTGGAAAAGAAAAATATTTTTGTGCTGCTGGACTATGAAATGGTGACCTGGGTAGAACTTCCATAGTTCTATAGTCTTTCCTGTTTGTCTTTTGTGAGATCACTTCTCTGTGTTTCTTCTCTCTCTATAAAATCAGGTTTAGAACAGCCTCCACCTCTGGTGTTCTGTGCAGTGTTCTGTGTGCAGCCACACACGAGTCTGCTGTCAGATCACCTGGTGCAGCATCCTGCAGTAACCCACACCCTGACACCCAGGCACTGATGATTTGAGGAGAGCTGTGATGTGCATTGGACTGATGTTTCTGCACATAAAAATGGCTCAAAATCCCTGGGGTTTTATGTGCTCACAGAGTATTACTTGAGTAAGGATCTTTCTCATGTTGTCTCTGTGCCACCACCATGTAAACAGAGGCAAAGCTGCCAGTATCACTGGTGGCTGGGAAGGTCTAGAAATGTGAAGCTAAAGTGCTATTTGGTTTATATATCCTCAGTGTCTGCAAGAGCCCTGATAGAATGTGGTGCTAGGAAGGAGCAATGATAAGGTAAAGGTGTGTTTTAGGTTCTGGCTCAGGCATTACAGAAATGAGGATTGTCCTTAGGAGCTTTCCCAGGGCGGATGTTCCACAGTGTCCTTAAGCGTCATCACAGAGCCCTAGGGGCAGTTATTGGATGTAGGAGTCTTTCCCCCCATGCCCTCACAGATAATGTACTTCATTTCACAATGATTTTTTTGTGGAAAACCACCTGTCTTTCACTTGTGATCAAAGCAGGGTGAGGGGAGGCTGTGCTGGGCTCCAAGGCTGCTGCTGTGTCACTCCTGGGTCAGCACAAAGGGTCTGGGTGTCCCGTGTGTTCTCCTGCAGTGGTTCCCAGGACAGGGGACGAAGGGCAGCAGCCTGGCTTTGTGCATGCAAGGAGAGCAGAGCAGCTCCCTGCAGATCTGAGAGTGAAGCATTGCCTTCAGCTTTTAAAATAAAAGCGAAACTTCAAACAGGTGCTGTCATCTGCAGCATGCAGCAGCTGGGAGGAGGGAGGAGAACAGTGATTCCTTCTTTGAAACTCTGGTGACACCTGGTCAAACTTCAAAAAAACCCAGTGTTTTTACTCTGGTCTGGCTGAACACTGCTTTGCAGATGAATTGGCTGTTTCAAGCTCCTGTCACTGTTGAAAAATTTAATGTTTTGCAGCTTGCCTTTTCTAGATGTGAAGGAATGAGGGAGTCAGAATGTCTCCTGTCACTGTCATACACAGAGGCTTCGTGGTAAGAATCTGGAGAGCTGGGGAAGAGCTGTGTAGTGCACCTGTGAGTGCCAGGTGACTCAAATATTTCAAACAGCAGATAAAAATCTGCATCCTCTGCCAGTTTCCAGAATAAGCTCAGGATATTAATGCTGTACCTTTGAGGACCATGCTCTAATTACACAAAGATATTTCATGGCATGTACTAGATTTGTTCATCTTTGTTACCAACTTTCCTGGGTGGCTAAAGAATCAAGCTCTGCAGCATAGCAGAGGTGTGTGTTAATGTCTGATAAAATCCCAGTGAACAGTAAAATATTATATTCTTGCCCTGCCTATGGGCTGGTACAGTATGTAATGTCCTTAATATTCTCATAAATATTAATCAGGTCAACTCTTCTAAAATGTTTGTAGCCCTTTTCATACAAACATTGTCTGGTTCTGTGGAATACAATGAATTTCTGAGTTGAAGAGAAGTACAAACTGTAGGTTCTTGAAGCTATTTAAAACTCGCTCTGAAAGTTGTCAGATTTTCAACTCCTTTGTCATGTCCTGTTTCCCTAAGAAAGAAGCAGAGTTTCTGGTATTCTCTCTGTTGCTATTGCAACTCTCCCAGTTACTGAGGAAAAAATCAAAACTGTTATCAATTTATTATTATATATAAAAATTTCTACAGCCCTTACCTTCGCCTGTGTGGATTTTCTGTAAGTTCTATTGCTATAAAACCTGGAGCCAGGTATTGTCTCCTCAGAATTAATAAAAAAGTTAAAGAAAAGATAGAATAAGTATGTTTCTGCATCAGACATGCAAATAAAGGTGTGTAATGTTGGATACCCTAGAAGAATGTGTCAGTGAGGGGAAGCAAGAGAAGGATGAGGTGTTGAGCTGAAAGAACAACCCATGTTCTTCCAGAACAGAGGCAGCTCTGGGTGGTATTTCTCCAAGCTGGAGGTGGTGATGTTACTCAGATGGAAACCTGTGCCTGGATAGAGGAGAAATACAGCCCTGTAGAGAGAGAATTAGCAGAATATATGGAACACGGATGTGAGGAATTGGAGAGAGATTGAATGAGCTGTGGAGGGAATGCAACTCCTGGTGGGCTTGAATTCACCCAAGAAGCTTTTTGAGGAATTCTGTAGCACATGGGAGCAGGCTGTAGGTAACTGAGCATTGTGGTGGCCTCTCAAGACCAAGTCCAAAATGTTGCTGGCACTCCAGAGTGGGGGGAAGAGACCAGAATAATGGTATTTGCCCAAAGTTTTCAAGAGCAGTGTCTGATAAATATGAATTTGTCTATGTTAGACTCTATCAGAGTAGAAGTTACTTTCTCATCATACAAAAGTTCTCAGAAAAGTTCTTATAAAATCTTCTTAAAAAGCAAATTCCTGAGCAGAATTTAATTCAGAACAAACTTGGAAACTGAAATTAATTCTTACTCAGGTAAGCCCCTAATTTTACTTTTTACATTATTTTAATTTCTCTTTTTTATCTTATTATTTGTGAAGAAGCTATCCAGAGATGGCTTTGTGTGGAAAAAGGATAGACTGAAAAGCCCAGCAGAACACTAGTGGAGGGAGGGAGGGAGGGTGTGGAGAAAGCTCTGAGGAGTGATGGGAGCAAGGGCCAAAACTCAGAAGGGAGGGCAGTCCCAGGAAGGAGAGGCAGCTGGGTTGGATCCAGCCAGGCTCAGATGTTCTGGGGCAGCAGGCACAGGCTGACACTGCTCCTTGCTCACTGCATCTCACAGGACTCTGTGCTTGGAGGGAAACATTGAGGAGCAAGAATCAGACTTGACAGCTTGGCAGGTCCGACACCATTTGTGAATTTCTCAGTGGACATGCCTTCCTAGTTTGAGAGCCCAAAATGCTTTGATTATCAAGGTGAATTACAAGGTGTGCTTCTTTATTCATCCCCCACCTCTGCTGCTCTTGGCTACCCACAGACTGTGCTGCTGAGGAATGTCCCCATCCTGGGAGGTGCTGATGCATCAATCCACACCAATCTGCTTGACAATCATAATGTCCTCAGCTATCAGTGTGTGGTGAGAAACATCTGCAGGGTGTGAAGAGAGTCACACAAAATCTGATACTGAAGATAAGTTACTGCTTTCTTAGTTACAAATTGCAAATAATATCTTTTAAATAGCTAAGATGGTACAGGGCCCACAAAGCCTCAGCAAATGAAACGCATTTGCTGACATACAAAGAAGAGCAGATTCTTTAGTCACAGTAGCAAGATAATTTAAAATATTCTACTAACTTCAAATGTCTTTTTCCTTGTACTTTAGTAATTCCTAATGCCATTCTTCAATTCATTTTTATTTCTATGAGAAGAAACAGGAATTATCTGTTATGCCATTTTGTTTAATGTACTGGCTTCCAAGATTTGATGCTCTAGTTATTTGGTGAAACTAGGGGGACTTACAGAACAAACAGTCACTACTGAAGTTATGATTCCAGGATCTGCAAGATGTTGCTACAGTCTAATGTTTGTTTGTTTTAGTGAAATGCAGCAGCATTTGTCTGCATGGAAACTGTAATTTAACATTAAGCAGTGGGATTTGACTATGCTGCTGCAGGCTTTTTCTTAGAGACTTTCACAATTCTTTTGGGCTCTGCAAAACATCCATCCACAGGATGAAATTAAACAAGGTTTGGAGTCAATGATGTTGAAGTGTTGGTTTTTATTACCCATCCTTCAGAGCCACAGGCTGGGTCAGCAGTCACACCAAGGTGACACTGTACATGTAAGCCAGCAGAACCAAAGGAAGCTCTTGGAGATGTTGAAACAGGAGCAGGCTGGAAATTCAGCGTCATCAGGGACCATTTCAAACCCCATTTATTGAATAGTTTCAGCCATGATATGCTCAGGGACTCTCCTGTCTGTTGTGCTCCAGATTGTTTTTCCAGTGGTGTTAAGAGTTGTGTGTGCTTTTGTGAGATTACTGCCCAATCTCACAAAATCTACACAAGCCCTGGACCTCCCAGACAATTCCCTGTGCAGGCACTGTATGGCTCTGCAGTGCACTTCCAGCTGGTCAGGAACTTCCAGAGGAGTGGAGCACTGAGCATGAGCTGCTTGGGGGTGACAGGAGATGTGCAGCACACCCCAAGGAGATGTTCTGTCTGCACTTTCAGGGAACTGCTGGATTCATTATGGGCAACACAGAAATCTTGGAAGTTTAATGATCAGTCAGTGTTTAGATGACCAGGTTCCATTAATTGCACCTTCTGGCTGGAGAGTGAGGAGCTGAAGCAAGGCAGAACTCACCCTGGTGAGTGAGGCTGCTCAGGGGGCTGCTGTGCACACCTGGGAGCCAGGGAGGAGGAGGAGGAGTGGAAAGCCAGCCTTCAGCCTCCTGCCTGGCCACTGAGCCAGAGTGCCGCTCCTCCCAGGGAAGAGATTTGGAGATCACTGGTAATAAAGGTGCACGGACAGTGAGCTCCAGAACACTTTCTCTGCTGGCTTTGGAGTTGTAAATGCTGAGTTTCACACTCTACATTAAACAAGGCTGAAACTTGAAAGCCACCAACTCCCATCTAAGCATTAACATAAAAAAGAGTTGTAAGACTTGGGTTAATCACAAAGGTCTCTGTTGGCTGTCAGTGGAATAAAATTATTTTGATTTGTGCTTTGAAATAGTATTTAAAACCTAATTCAGGTCTCACTGCAGAAACAGATGGGTTTTATTTATCCTTTTCCTACTCTTGATAGCTATGAAAGAAACATGAGATAGTCTGTATGTTCTACTTAGGACTTTTGAGCACTTACTTAATGAAAAGGCATAATGATTTAATTTTTAGAGGATGTTGAATTCCTGCATAGTTCAATAAAGCCTTTAGTTACCAGATTACATATTAAATTTGCCAGTGGTAAGGAACTTCTTTTGAGTGGCACGATTAATTTTCAGTCATCTAACTGGCTTTATGTGACACATCATATTTAGCAGTTGAGACATCTGTTAAGGTGTTTTATCAAACTGAGCTAATACAGGAGTCAAAAGAAAAAAAGTTGTATTCATTTATTCTGCAAGGAAAAAAAAAATATTTCAGAAGCCTTTCATTCAGTTCCCCAGTGTACAGTATTCACTCTGTGCTTGGTATTTTCAAGCATAGAAAAATTTTAATTTCAAAAGTAGCTTTATTTATTTCAAAATCTTTGATAAGCATCATACTTTTTATACAAGGAAACAGTCTTAACATAACATCATTCTCTCTCAAGCTTACAAAGCCTACTGTTTTTACCTCACAATCATGTTTGGGTGGGCATTAAATTTCCTTTGGGATTCTCAATCTCATTATTTTTATCAATAAAAAGCCTCTGCTGGACAAAGGAATAAATCACACATAAATGAAATATGAGAGATTACATGAGAAGCTCAGCTTTTGCTTAGTCTAATTCAATATCTTTGGCCAAACGTCTCAATGTCAAAGGCTTTATAAGTATTCTACAGGATCAGTCTGGCAAAGAGAAATCAATAACCAGGTAATGGATTTGATTAAAATTTTTCCCCTTCCACCCACTCCCACAAGCCAAATGTTTCTACCCATACTGATCTCTTCTGGCGCTGTGGAACTGTTGGTTATTCTCTGTGGGGTTTTGAGATGTAAATATATACATAAAGTATGTTTTCATTTCAAAGGGCTCTGTTAACTTTTGATGAATATCTATGTCAAGAAAAAACAGTGCTTGTATCTCATTTTCTTTCAAGAGCTCAGTTCCGCAATGCGCTTTTGGAAAATATGGACTGATGACAACTGTAACTTTCCTACAGTTTTAGATTCTGATTTGCTCTTCAGAAGTTGGCTCTTCTCTGCTATTCCTGCCATGCTGAGGAGAATTTCCTCACACATGCCAAGGTTGTCCAGCAGATGTCCAAACTTCTGGAGATTTTCTTTGTTGCCAAATCCTCAGTTGTCTGCTTTACCCCAGTGCTTCTCATCTTGTGTCTCTGAGGTGGTTGTAATGGCAACCCAAGTGCCATCAGGAAGGTTTGCCTTCAGAAACATTCATAATTACACTATTAATGTTCTCCAAGGATGTTACCTCTACTTTAAAGTAGTTTTCCCATGAGTAGAAAGACCAAAGAATGTTCCTGTTGCATGGAACCTGAAGAGTCTATCATTATATTGATTTTAGAAAGCAAAACAGTGTGCAATTCCATATTGTGGTTACTGAGTAGACTTCACTTTTCATCCAGAATGACCAGACTTGAATGAAAAACTGCCTTTGGCTTGTATTTCTTAGTTGGTGTAGATAGTGACCACTTGGAGTTAGTGATTCACTAATAATATCTCCATTACAATAATTCAGCGAGCGGCAGGACAGAGAAGTGCTGAAGGCAGCTGGAGAAAGGAGAGGGAGGAAACAGTTGGCAGAAGCAGCAGTCCTCCTATTGAGCAATTCAGATGTAGATTTGAAATAACTACAGGAAGAAATTCCATTGTCATAAATGCTGCCCTTTGCTGGAAGCACTCTGCTTTCACAGATGGCTTTACACACATGCTGAACTTCAGCACCAGTGATTGAAAACCTGTTGATAAACCAATGCCATTTCTACTGATTAATTTGCAGCTCCTCCATTACAGATGCACAACATCTCTTTAAAGGTTTTAAAAAATACCTCAATTTTCATACCCACAATGTGTGACCTTGGATACATTAGAAATCCTAATGAGGATAAAAAGTTAGCTGGTCTTTGTGTTGTATTATTTAATTTCTTTTTTAATTACCTTATCTTTATAGTCTATCGTTTAAATGTTATGCCGGCCCATAAGGTAAATAGTTTTCAAGTGTTCTGAATGCTTAGCTTACTTAGAAATTATATTATTTTCCTCAACTGGTGATCTTGTGTGCTGCATTCTCCCATTATCTGAATTTTAGACCTGAAAACAGACATATTCAGTCTGGGGGGATTTAAACCAATCTGGTATTAGGTTGAAAAGACACTGTGATTATCAATTCCACAAAACAGGTGTCAAGTTTAATGTTTCTCTTTCTGACAAAACTTTATTTAGTTTTATTAGGAATCACCATTTTGATGTAATTGTTTTGACTTAGATATTGCAAGGAAACTTTCTGATAAGCAGTGTAGGTAACTAGATTTGGTGTTTACTTGAAATAAAAAAATAATTTCTATATGATAACCGCTTTGATAGGGAAAGGGTAGAGGAAGAGGCAGTTGAAATCTCTTCATAGAGTATCAATAAAATGGGATATTTCTAAACCTATTAGTTCAGCTTCAGTGAAGCCACGAGCGTGTTCTCTGAAAGTTTTGCAGAGATTTGCCTGCTCTACAAGGAGCTCTTGGTTGCTTTTTCTGCACATCTGCCTGATTTTCAGTCCCTGCAGCTCTTGCTGCCTGAGAGTCACCAGAAGCGGTTCAGTTTTGCTGATCATTTATTCAGGCTGTGAGAAAAAAACCCCTCATTGTTCACTTTGGTGGGTTCAGATTTTGTGCAGTTTAGGTTTTCTCCTGGCTTCATCAGTGTTTTGTGCCGTGGGGCTGGAGTTGCAGAGGGAGCTGCCATCTCTGTGGGGCTGGGGAGTCCCAGCTCAGTGCTCTGGTCCCGGGCGCGCTGCTCTCGCTCTGCTCCGAGCTGCTGTACGCATCAAAACATCTCTCCTAATGGAATCTCTGGTGTTATGTTTCTCTGAGTGCAATTATAACCTCCGTGCCTTTAACATCCTCGCTCCATTATTGCTTTCTTCTGCACAATAAAGGCAATTGTATTTTCCCTCAGGTCTGCTGCAAGGGTTCTAGTGGAGTGGCTAAGGAGATATCTGTGTTTGTTAGATTGTTGAAATGAGCCTTTCCTAAAGTGCAGCTGTTAAAATAACAAACATTAGTGTTAGAGTTGACTAGAGAATGGCAATTCAATTGAGGCAATATCTAAGATACTTGAATTGGAAATAGCCCCCAAATATTTAGAGTGTTTACAAGATTTTGTCTGGAGCACCGACTCCAAGTATGAGTTGTGCAGTCATTTATTGTGTTTTTGTGTTTCCCTTCACGCTGTGTGGCTGCAATAAGTTGGGGAATTCCAGGTACAAAACAGTTGCAGTAGCACAGGTGGCAGGAGAAGTTGCCCAGCAAGGAATGAGCATCAGGACTTGTTTGACTGCTGAGGGACGTGGATGTGGAACGAAGCTCTTACTTTGTGGTAGTTACTGCCTTTGTGTCTGAGTACTGTGTATATAAAACAAATGGGGACCAGAGGGAGAAGGCCACGGTGTCTGTGTCCATGGTTTAGATTACCTGTGAGAGTTGTTCTGTTTGAAGGGTTTTCTGGTGTCCCCTCTCTTGGGCAGTCAGTGTTTAAGCTGCATGGCCTCGTGGATCAAAGTTCAGTTTTTATGCAAAGCCTTTCAGAGAAAGGGTGGAAATTTATATTCACTTTGCTGTTCTGCTTTCTCCTGTATCAGCCCAGGATTCTGCCCATGTTCAGCATTTCCGTTCCTCCTCCACTCTTGGAGTTAGATTGTTATTGATCAGTGTCTCCATTAACTTGCTCCCTGTCCTCAAGCTGTGTCCCTGGATCCCCAGGGCATGGCTCAGTGAGATCCTCACCCGCCCCAGGTACAAACACTGGGCTCATGCACTGTCCTGTGTGTTTTCTTGGCCTTCACTCTCAGGACTATTACACGGAGTGAGTTAAATATCCTTCCAGGGCCTGGGGATGTTCAAATCCCAGTGCAGAACTTTCCACTGGCTGCGAAATCTCTGTGCACTCACTGAACTCTCTCTGCATATAAATATGCAGCTTAAAAATGATGCTTTGTACAAACATGCAAATGGGATTAATGACTGTGGTTCATTACTGGCTATTGATTATGATTAGACATCACTGGACCACCATTGGGGGATGATAATGGATTTAAAATGACTGAGCCACAACTTTGCATTTCAGAGGAACCGAGACACAGGATTATGGCTGTTAATATAGGTCATAAATCTGTTCTGTACATGGAATTCATGTATCTGAACTCCTTCCAAACTACATTTTTCCCTACTTCAACAGCCCTTCATTACATTTTGAGGATTTGGAGCCATTCCAATGGAGGAAAAATGGCCCAACTGGATGGGATGGGTGTTGAGATGAAGTATCACACTGTAATGGCACACTGTTTAATGTATGTCATGGATATTGATTGGTACTGTGCATGATTTTATGTGGGCTAAATACATTATTTTAAAAATTTACCAGTGTACAGGAAGACTTTAACTTACTCTGGATTGTTTGAGAGAAAATGTTGGAATGGTACAGAATAGATCTCCTTTCTGGAAAATGTAGTAGTTTTGCAATGTTTACTCATTATATTTGATTTCAGGTAAAATAGTTATTTCTCGTGAAGTTAATGGAGGAAAATTTCCTTGGCAGTAGGCTACAGGAATGTGGTACAACTGGACCCAGGAACACTGTTTGCCTTCAGCATAAGAAGGCTTCATAATTGTTGGAGATATCACTGGCCAGGCTCCCATGAGCTCCCTGCTTCCAGCTGGAGGCCAGGATTCTCCTACCCCTTACTAAATAGGTGTCTGATTTTGCTGTGGGGTGCTAGCATGTATTGGCAGGAAGCTTTTAGAAAAGGCATCTTCTTTTTACTGCAAAATAATTGTAAAAAGGGAATTCATTGCTGTCTAATTTTTGCCTAGAGCCCTGCATTGTGTAGTGCCTGCTGTCTTGCTGACACATATTTTGCTACATTTAATCTCCAAGTATTGTAGCTAGTCTGTCTTTTGTCTTTTAATTTTTATTCCTTACCTGGTGTGCTTCACAAGCCTCCTAAAAGCCAATTTACACGTACCTAAAGCTGCCTTCTACCAGGCGCCTAAATTATTTTAGATTCTGATTTAGCCACCTCTAATTACATGATAATTGGGTGGCAGCTAAGCCCTTTTATATACATCAAAGAGTCTAGCCTGCAGTGAATGGGACCACACTCAATAATTTTTGGGGTGTACCAAGCTCAATTATTGGATTTGAATGAGGCAGGCCTGAGTTGGGGTCTGTGTGGTGTGTAACCTGCATTGGAGCAATCTGGAAAATAACAAATTATTGTAACAAAAAGTCGCCTGACAAAATGGCTAAAAATCATTATAATGATCCTGAATGTAGAACTGTAGCCTGTGTTTAGAGTGGGCCAATATTTGGAAAAAAGGGATATTTGGGGACAGGAAGATGGGCAGGAAAGAGCAGTGGGAAAGGCCTCAGGTGAAGCAGGATTTCACTGTGGGTGTGTGTGGTCAGACACAGCAGCTTCAGTTCAGAAAGGAAAGATGGTTTAAAGTATGGAAGATGTGCTAAGTTGAAACTTGTTAATAAATGGCTTGAATTTGTTACCTTGGAGTTCATCCAAACCACAGCAGGACTCTTTCTGGTAGTTTAGCAGCATTGTTTAGATGTTTGCAGATGTGAAACTGTCATTCTTGAAGTGGGAAGCAGCCTCAAGAAGTTTTCATGGAGAAGGTAAACCTCATTAAAACAAAAGTTTGTCGCTTTTGTGGTGCCTAGTCCTGGTGTCTGACAATCCAGAAGGGGTTTGGTGCCAAACCCTTGCTTTCCTGTTTGCCCTTGCTGTCACAGCCAGCTGCCAGCCAGGGCAAACTCTTCTCCTGGCACAGGTCAATATATGAGCAGGAAATATCACAGAAAAATCTCCCAATTAGGTGAAATTAGGAGAGTGAAAAATTGCCTCAAGTTTTGCACTTGGCGTAGAACATATTGATTGGATTCTGGGGATTTTCAGCCAATAGCCTTATGGCAAAGGATTTTGCAGGATGGTTGTGTTTTTCTTGCCCAACAAAAAGCCGTGTGCCATCCACCATCTGCTGGTTGCTGCCGAGCTTCCTGCCTTTGGAATGATTTCCTGGGCTAGTAGAATGTCAGGTTATAATTGATTTAGGATTTTTGAAATTTAATTTGTTTTTTTTTTCTCCTCAGCTTTGATGATAAATGAGGAAAGGAAGGGTATTTTTGTGTTTCTGCTGCTGAGTAATCTGGCATTCGCCTTCTGTAAAAATGACATTTCATGTCCATTATTAAAGTGAGCAAAATTGGGCTTAAGATTATTCTGAAGGATGAAACATATTACAATTACTACATAAAATGTGTCTTAGACACATAGACCACCAGGATAATTAAAGCAACACCCAAAATGAACCATAGATCCAAAAAAACCCTAGGGGTTTTTAATAAGAAGTGTCACTGTAAATAATTAATGAGTCTCCTAACTCCAGCAACAAAAAAGTGAACTATAAGTCTGTTTCAAGGTTACAAAATCTTAGAAACAAAATCTTTGCTGCTGCGTGTTTTGTTCAAACACAGACTAAGAACATAAGGATGGCTCCCTGTGCCAGATTTTTCTGGACCATCATCCTGTTCCCAGCAGTGAGTACCAGGGAATGTCTTAGAATGGCTAAGAATAGGAAAGGCATTTGTGAGGTTTGCTCTTAGTACTCCCATGGACTCTATTCTTATTTCAAAGTATCTTGAGCCAGATGCTGTTTCCATGTAATTCTTGGTGTATTCCTCTTCCAAATCTTTGTCCCCATCTTCCTTTGGACCAGCAGAGAGTTGGATCCACATCATCCTTTATAAAGGAACAGTGTAACTATCCTGCCTGGTGAGCCAGAAAATCACCCATTGTCTTTTCAATCATTTTAATGGGAATTTTTTAAATAGTAAATTGACTCCAGCTTTTTTTGAATTCATCCCAAATTTCACCTTCTCTGGTGAGAGGAAAATGAGGGCAGTGAAAAAATAGGAGAATAAAGAAGACTTGTAATGACTGCAGAGCTGAACTGATGTTTGGCATTTCCATGCCTTAAATTGTTCTCAGCATCAACTGGAAAATGGAGTGTTTAAATACAGCTCTCATAACCAAAGGTGGGACTCCATTATTAGATGCCTGCTTTCCCAGGCGTAGTTGTCTGGATCCCTGGGTTTAACCTTGTTTCCAAGTAAATTAAGTTCACAAGAATGTATTTCCCCCAACTCCCTTGCACTTGTTCCTTATGCTCTCTTCCACTCTCTCTGGTAACTTTTAACTCACAGGGTAATTCTGGCAAAAACTGGAAGACAAAAGTCTAAAGGATCAATCAGTTCTTCATATCTTAATTTAATCAATTAAGATGATGAAGGAAGTAGGCAAAAGATGCTTCCATAGGCATTCAGTGTTAATTAGTTCTTTTCTTCTTGGAATAACTTTCCCAGGCATTTTCTTTCTTTATCTTTCCTCTTTGACCTAGTAGAAAATGTCACCAAAATTCAAGTAAACTTTAGCAGTGTTTGCAGTTCTTCCCTTGTACTTTACTGTGCCTACTGTCAGCTTGTGCTGATACTGCAAATAACAGAGAGGCTTTTAGAATTTTGCTTTAGAATAATTGCATGAACAGAGGTAAATAAAAGAGACATCATTTTCCCAATTAACTAGTTGGAATATTGATTTTGAAGTGTTTTTCAGCTGTCGTGGTGGAAGACCCTTGCCCCTGTAATGTTTTGGATTGCATATTTAAAATTTGCTGTTGTGTTGCTGATGTTTGTATTGTTTAAGCTCCAGTCAGACGCTGCCTCTTGCTGCAGCTTTTTTAGGACAAAAAACTTGAACACAAGTTGTGTTTGGCTTAGTTTTGCTTTGAGAACGGTTGTTGGCCACAGGGTCTTCAGAGAGAACCTGAGCAACTCCCTGGGGTAGCCTGAGGTCCGAATCTAAATCCATTGTGCACAAATAGTTGAATCTGGAGCAGTATTTGAACCTTGTTGGCATTAGGAGTGACACATTTACAGGGGAGCACTATTGGTGTAGCTGTTGCCTTCCCTTGACTGGCATTCCAGAGTCAGCCATCCTCCTGAAATGCTGTAAAGTGACTCTGTGCCAAAGGCTCATGTTGTTGCTGAATATGTGTCTTAATTATTCATGTGTCTACAACTTGGGAGGTGTTAATGGAGAGGTGTCTTTGTAGTGAGAACAGTGAAGCTGGAAGGAGCAGGAATGTGTAATGAAAGGAAACGCGTGTATGTGTTTGGAATATGGGGGAGGGAAGATTTAAGACTTAAGAAGTTAATGTTCCATCCCTTTTTGTGGAACATGGAATTAATGTTTCCAAAGTTTTTTCCAATCTAATTGTTTCTGGAAGAGCAGGTTTACAGTATCAGTTACAGTATCAGGAATACCAGAAATCAGCTGTAAGGTGGAACTTCATGTGCATTTCATGTTTTTAAAAATGGTCTATCCATAGAGACAAAACAGGGGTTTGTCATGGGCTCTCCAATGCCTGGAGTTTTGGAAAGATTCTTCTATGCAAATGCTTTATTCATTACAGGCATGTTTCATTCACATATAAACAGAAAACCCCCAAAACCAAGCCACACAGTGCCATACAAACCCAACTGTTTGGGATCCATAGAGCACAATGCATGAAGGTGCTGCTGCTTTATAAAAACACCACATTTCTAAAAGTTGGCCAAGTCATTTGCATGTATGTGAATGTTTTTGAAGTGACAGAACAAGATAGGATTTACCTTTTTCTTGTCTCCTAATATCTTGCCTAGTTCTTTGATGTATTTGTTAAAAAGCCAAGTGTTTTATTCTCCTCTGAGTTAGATATATGCACACCGTACAGGATTTTTTTGAGCTTTCCCAGTTAGTGATCAGTCTTAAATTCAAATGGAGTTTATGTATATAGCTGCTGAGAATTAAGGCTGAGGTTCTAATATCATATTTTCATAAGTTTTTAATATCAAAATCAGCATGGATTTTTTTTTTGGAAATCAGTCATACGATAGAGGACTAAATCATAAAAACTGCTTTTTCTGATACATTTGTTTCTTCACCCCACATGCTCTAATAAGGAAAAATAACGGGGTACAAAAATGTTGCAGCTGTAGGTAGCAAAACATTACCTCAGAATTTGGAATGTTTCCTTTTATCTCCCAGGACTGAAAAATGCTGCAAATCAGAGAAAGTGTGTCATTATTGATCAGCTGTTAAGTAGATAGGGCTTTTTCTTAGTAGCAGCATTTTGATTTAGATGTCTGACTTGGCTTGACACAGCACTTTCCTGTTCATGATGTGTGTGTCTGGTCTGAATCCTGGGCTGTGCTGAGGGTTTCCTGACCACAGAGTGCAGCCCCTGTGCTGAAGCAGCCCTGACAGCCATCCTTCCCACCATGGTGCTAAGTTCCTTTCATGGATAATCACAGATCCCCAGCCTTTAATGACCTGATGCTTTTTATGCACAGGGAATATTGGGGAGCTTGTGTTGTAGGGGCACTGGGTCCCTCTGTTACTGAGTATTTTTGCCCTTGCTTCCACTGTCAGTCTGTCCCTCAAAACTGCTTCCTGTTGCACTTTTGTTTCCAATCTCCACTATTTTTTCTCCTTTGATCTGTAAGGAGTGCTAAACATCACTTGTAGCTCCTTCCCCTGCTGCAGATTGCCAAATTGAATCCATTTGAACTACCTTCATGTTCACATCAGTTTTCTGAAAGGTTTTCATCACTGCCTGGATGGTGTATTCCTGAAATTCAGCCCAAGAAAATAGTTCTTTGTGTAGCATTTTGGGGGATTATATATTAAAAAATGCATAAGCCATAAATCTCTTTTTGTGATTCACAATAGTGGCAGTGCATGTTTCCCTCTGAATCAATTGCAGATTTCATCAGTCCCACCTTATACCTGAGTCTGAATTTGTTTCAAGCTCTTATAAAATAAGTGTGTAAGGGCTATGATAATTTGTCACTTCTCTAATTTTATCTATCTCCAGAACTGAGATCTGGCTTATTAAAACTGAAAGTGTTCTGTTAACAAAAGCCCATTTATACCTGACAGCTCAACAAAATCAGGGTCTCCTCCAAACCCCTACTCAGACTTCAAGCCTTTATGCTCTGCTATATGTGACAAAAGCTTCAGGATGATTCCTGTGCAATGTTATAAAAAAATGTTGAGAGATTAATCTCTCAGAGCTTTGTCTTAGGCATGGGGGTGTAACTGCCTTAATGAATATTATAATGATATTTTTCACAAAAAATAGCAACCTAAACCACAAGTGTTAAAAATAGTCAAAAATCTTGGGTCGGTGATCCTTCATAGTGCCAAGTTCCCCCTCAAGATCTATCAGGTAAATGATGCACATATTTCAAGCTGTCATAGCAGCTACTTTTACCAAGCAATTCAGTGGACATCTATTGGCAAAGGAGGAGAGAGAGAATATAACATAAAAGGGTTGACACCACAGGTCCCAGACCTTTTTTTTTTTTAATAAACTACAGCAGTGAATTAAATATCTCTGAGTGTATTCTTACTCAGAGTTTTACAATAGTGCTTAGGATCAACCCTTGAGCTGTTTTCAGTTCCCACAATTTTATATCCAGAGATTTGGAAGAAGGATTTCTACTCCCTAAGATCGGACCTTTGCCGTTATTCAAATAAAAGAGTTTATTCAATCCTAAGGGCAAGGTCATCATATTGATGTTGCTCAGATAACGGCAGAAATTGGTCTGAAAACCTACAGCTTAGCTATTTTGGGTCTGTGTTTTTGTGTGTTATCCCCAAATATTTTTCCTGGTTTCTCATTTTTGTTTAGTATGAAAACAATTGAAACAAATGTTTGCTTAGAAAATGAAAATCTCCCTTATTCCTGGGAGGGCTGCATTAACTTTTTTCAATATTTTAAAAGATTTTGGGATGAAGACATTCTAGATGGATTGATCTAATTTTCATATATTGATAGGAATTATGTTAAAGAGCCAAATTACAGGATACATGGATACATTTATGGCTGTGAAGCCCTGGGAGCTGTGAGCATGGCTTTGGAAATTAAGCCTCAGAAATCAGTTGGGAATTCTCTGAAGGGCATATTGAGCACTTGATCAAGGGAGGTTCATGAATTTCCTATACCTGGACTTTCAGCAAATTCTTCTTGACAAAACCTCTCATGGAAGCAGAACCGCCCTGAATAAAAAGGAAATTTATTTCATGAGTTTGGAAACTGGTGAAAGGTTAGGAATCAAATGCCACAGAATGGAGAAATTCATTTCTGCGTCCCACGGGGATCAGTTCTGGGGCCTAAGGTCTTAAGATCTTGGAAACTGGGGAAGGGAGGGTGAGGGAAGGGAGGGTGGATGAGTTTGCTGATTAGCCAAGGCAGGGAAAAGGAGCGTGTGAAGAATTACAGGAAAAGGTTCCTGTCTCAAGAGTTGACTCAGTGGTGAAGCAGCAGCTGAAAATCAGTGCAGGTGAACACAAAGTAATGCACATAGGAAGAACCAGTCCTAAGATAAGGACAGATAATAGATGTGTCTAATTATCAGTTCTCAGGAAGGGGATCTTAGAGTCACTGTGGTCAGTTTGCTAAAATTTCTGTACAGTAGTGCCAAAAATGGTAACTGAATTGAAAAAGCACAGAATAAACCAGGAAACAGTGCCCTGGTGTCCCTCCCTGGGGTACCTGTTCCTTCCCTTTCAGCTGAAAGGGTGCTGAGAGAGGTGGGAAATGTGCTCCGAGGGCTGGAATCACATCTGCACAAGGAATGAGTCTGAGCCTTCATCCTGGCAGGGGAACAGGACAGGGCCCTGTGCCACCACGGCTGGTGGCACTTAGACATGGTGAAGGTGCACTCGCTGTTTGCTTTTAATCACAGTAGTAGAATTAGAAGCATGAGACAAAATGAAGTAATTTAAGGTATTTAAGACCCCAGAAGAGCTTTTCACACAAGGTATAATTAAATTTTAGAATTCATTGACATAAGAGATTGCAGGTGCCAAAGGTTTGCATATGTTCAAAAATCAATTACTCATAGGGAGAAAAAAAAATCCATGGATTCTTTTTATGCACAAAGAAATCCTGAGCCACTGGGTAGGTCTGGGAGGGTTTAGTAAGAGAATCACTCCACATACTCTTTATTATTATTTTTTTAAGAATCCCCTACTAGTTATATAAAATGTTACAGATGGACTCTCAGTCTGAAGCCATATGTCCATGCTTAAAGGAAACAGGATTATACAAGTTTATATCTGTGATTTGGCCAAAAACATCTGAGATGAACTCTGTATTTTTCATTTATGTAACATATCAATGACCCCAAGAGATGGTGAAAGCGTTGAAGTGTTTATACAGAGTTAGAAAAAACAAAATTAGGATGCTTTTAAAAGATAAATATATGCTGAAAATGGTGTGAATTTGGAAAATTACAACATGAATCTGTCTTATTGTATTTTGAAAGCAGTCCTCTGAGCTTACATGTTTTTATGGATGAACTCATAAATAAGCTACAAAAAGTAGGAATTTATTTGAAAGCTGTATTTACTTTCCTGTGGGGGACAGCTACTTCCTATCTCCCTTTCTTTTGACAGTGTATCAATACGTGGTCACTTCATCTATAACGTCTCAGAAAACTTTGCAGGGCGAAAATATGAACATTTCCAAAGATGATTTTTTTCATATGTATTTTATGTTCATATGCACTGGTGAGGCCACACCTTGAGTTCTGTGTCCAGCTCTTGCCCCTCAGTTTAGGAAGGACGTTGAGTGCTGTGTCCAGCTCTGGCCCCTCAGTTTAGGAAGGATGTTGAGACACTTGAGCACGTCCAGAGGAGGACCCGAGGCTGGTGAGGGGTTGGGAACACAAACCCTGCGATGAACAGCTGAGGGAGCTGGGGTTGTTTATCCTGGAGAAAAAGAGACTCAGGAGTGACCTCATCACTCTCTACAACTTCCTGAAAGGAGGCTGTGGTCAGGTGAGGGTTGGTCTCTTTCTCCAGGCAGCAACTGGCAGAAGAGAAGACACAGCCTCAAGCTACACCAAGGGAAATATAGTTTGGATATTAGAAAAAAGATTCTCATGGAAAGAGTGATAAAGGACTGGGGTGGTCTGCCTGGGGAAGTGGTGGAGTCACCATCCCTGCATGTGTTTAAACAAAGACTGGATGTGGCACTCAGTGCCATGGTTTAGTTGAGGTGTTAGGGCTGGGTTGGACTCGATGCTCTTGAAGATCTCTTCCAACCTGGTGATTCTGAGAATTCTGTGAAACTTAAGGTAAAAAATCAACAGTTGCAACTTAAACCTGTCTTCCTAAACAGAGTTAAATTATTTTGCTTGAGCGTTTCTCACCCCTGTCCTGTCTCAGAGCTGTTTCTGTTCCCTGGGCAGCGGCACGCAGCTGGTGACGTCGAGCGGGGACACCACGGTGCGGATCTGGGACCTGTCACGGCGCGGCTGCATCCTGACCCTGCGCGGGCACTCGCGCGCCGTGCGCGGCTGCTCCTGGCACTCCTGCGGGGACTTCGTGGCCTCTGCCTCCGCCGATGGCACCAGCAAAATCTGGGATGTCAACAGGTACAAACGCTCCGTGGTCACTAATTGATGCCTTCGTTAATAACCGGCCTTGTGTTTGAGCTCCCCATTGATTCGTGGAGTTCACTTGGAGAGCAGAGGGAAATCAAAGGCAGTGCTGGAAAAATCAGCCTCTGATGGGATTTACTAGATAAAGGGAGATAGGGAGGACTTAAATTAACAGAGTGCCAGAAAGGAAGTATTTGCTTTCACTTGGCATCCACTATTCTTCATTGCTGAATTTTTTAAGAGCTTCATGGAACTTCAGTATATAATTTGAATAAGTAACTGAATAAAACTTTCAGTAAGTTTTCTATATACTGTTTCAAGCTCGTAAGTACACAACACACATTAAGGTCAGCCAAGTGGAAATTTATTTTAGTCATTATCTATGTTTCAGCGAGGTGACTCTTGATTAATAAATCAACGTATACCTTCTTTATTATCCAGGCAAATGCATTTTTATGAAGGTGTTTTTAGAATGTCAGTGTATTTGTGCTTACCAATTAATTATTGGTTCCTTAATTCTCTCCAGTTGTCTTCAGTTTTGATTAACCAGCACCTTAAAGAAATGGGATGGATTTATCTCTTTCCAAACTCTCTCTCTATAAACTAGACTCCTGAATTACTGTCCTGGACTAGGTCTGATTTTTAACAGCTGAATGTCATCAGGTCACAGAGAAGTTTCTAGTCCTATAGGGCTTTTCCCTGGTTTCTTTATTATCCAGTCCTATTGGATTTTTCCAGTTTCTATCAGTCTTTTTCTTCCTTTGCATTTGAATGAGATAAAATACCGCTTCATGATTGTTGGCCACTGCAGGGGAAGAAGCTTCACTGAAAAAGCAAGGGAAATTTTCTTCTGCTACTCATTTTTCCTAAATCCCTCCCAGTCTGCTGCAGTTGCAGTGAGCTCTTATTGGAGACTTTTCAAACTGTTGCAATTAATCCAGATTCCACTGAGAGTTAATTAAAAATCTGTCAGTATCGGATTTCCAGTCTTGCTTTCAAACCATGAATTGAGGAAGCATTAAATGATATTAAAAATATTGTTTGCAAAATGGGATAACTAACCTATCCTTTCATTAATTATTCCAAATTATTTTGGAAAAACAGAAAACAAACTAGTTAAGGTTTGGCAAAGTTCAAGCCAGCTGAGAGGTGGCTTTTATAATAGAAAGGGCCAGGCAGTCCTGAGAACAGATGATGCTTTCACCATTACTATCAGTAAAAACCATTAATGGTCATTGTTTTCCTTAGAAATGGAAACAGCAAAAATCTAATGTATTGTTGTCTCTTTTCTTAATCTGTTGTATGTTTCTAATGCTTTGATCATGCTTTATGGCATATTCATGACCTTTAAGAAATAATATTAACAATAGCTTCAGTTTTATGTCAGAATGGGTTTGAATTTGCATAGACAAAGGTTTTGTTTAGACAGTTGAAAATGCTTTCTCTACTGAGGAAGAAGCTTTTGTAGTCAGAGGAATCAAAGCAAACCTTCACCACCAACCCATGGTGCCTCCCACTCACACTCATCACCAATTCCCATTTCTGCCTCCAGTCTATCTGAGCTGTGCTTTGCCTCTGAAAATAAGAGAGTAACATCCCAGCCATGATGTGAAAGGCTGACTATCCATGCAGAATCATTGAAACACCAAAAATTATGCAAAATCTCAGTACCTACAGGCAGCAGGAAGTGGTATAAAAATGTGGCATAGCCTGATTAAAATAAGGTGTATTCAGAGTATGGAGAAAAAAAAACACAAAACCCTAATGGGAGTCCTCACTGCTGGGTTTTTGGTGTGTTCCCAGTAAAAGCCACGTGCTGGGTGCTCTTCATTGCCTCAGTGCATAACCAGGTGAGTTCTGCTGTGGTCGGTTCAGGTGAGTTTGTAGGACTTGGTATGAAAGCAGGGCTGTGCAGAAATGACACACTTTTGAAGAGTTTCTCTACAAGGGGGTTTGTGACAAGATGTGGCTGTTTCAAGCTTAAGCCATCCTGGTTCTGCAGAACACTCAGCTGCAGCTGGGCCTTATGCCCACGTTGGCTCATTCAAGTGAAAGATCAGCCTGTGCAGGATGTACGGCAAGACTTGGAAAGGAGGGAAGGCTCTGGACAGATTAATGAGCTGGTGGTTTCCACTGGATTGTTAAATTGCTGCTGTTAGGTTTGGAGCTGCTCTACAGAAGAGCCTGCAGTGAGTTTGGGCTCATCAGTGCTGCTTGCTGAGCTGCCTGGCCCAGTGTGCAGCACTAATCCCAGCTGTTCCCAGGGTGTCCCCTGGAAATGTGCCACCAGCCTGGAGCTCTCCAGTGTGAACACAGCCACCACAGGAATGTGGGCCCTCCTTCAGCCTCCCTGCTAGCCTGGGGCTGTGACAACAGGGACATGGAGCAGGCTTTCCATGGTTTATGATGCTTGGAAAGTTATTTTTCTCCCCATCCCCACAGAACAGGTGCTCGTCCAGGTGCTGCCATCAGTGTTCTCCCTCCCCAGGTGCCACATGCTCTGACAGGGGACTGAGCCCAAGATAACATTCTTGTGGGAGGATAATAATCAGTGATCATAGTCAATCTAGTGGGTTTATTCTTTCCACTGACAAGGAATTAAGATTTTATAAATGAGAGCTGTCTTTCTTCCTTAATATTACGTATTTGGATGAAGGCCTGCTTTCAAATTGAATGGGCCTGGAAAGCAGCAGGTTGTAGGGGAAGAGAAGCAAGAAGGATATCAGAGTCATCACTGCCACCTCTCTGAAAGAGGTATGTTTTAAATAAATGCTACAAATAATAATACATCCATTTCTGTCGTGGGTGACAGCTGTCTTTTTATTTCCAAATCTCAAAAAAGCCTCTTTTATACATTAGGAACACACTTCTCTATAATTGCTGCTTTTGGAAAATATGCATCATTCTCTATAGTTGTAAACTTGGTGTCAAGAAAATGGGGAGGCTATTTGTTGTCTTTTAGCACCAAAATCCAAGTGCAATTTGAACAGTCATTAAAGACATTATTGGAATCCAAAGAATACAAGATGCAACATCTCTTTAATAGGAAAAAGTTGCCAGCAGTTTTAATAAATTACATAATTGTTTGCCAATGATAAGGAAGTTCTGGCTACTAAATGTTTGGATTTTATTTTCTTAGAACATGAAATTACTGCTGGGGTTCTTGTTTGTTTGGGCTTTTTTTTTTTTTTTTTCTTTTTTTAAATTATTATTATTCAAAATAAAAAGACCTTTTGTGTATACTGAAAGTTTCAATCACATATCAAGCCACAAATGACATTCCTACCAGGAGAATAAAGTGAGGTAGCTTTGTAGTAAACCATGTCCTTCTGGACAACTTATGTGTCTTTTATTCAAAGATACAAGCTGAGTTTAAGAAATAAAAGAGAAAACGAAGAAACAAAAATCCAAGCTCCTTCTTTTTTCCCTGGAAACACAGACACAAGCTGAGACACAGCCATGATCTGAGTTACTGAAGGACTTGAGGGAGTCTGAGTTCTGCTGTTGGAACTTCCTGAAGCTTCCTGTTGGGATAATTGGTTGCTTTTAAAGGAAATGAAAAAGAAAATTGTGTAGCACTGGGACATGGAGTGCAGGGAACAAAAGGTAACTCATGTGCCTGCCATGGCTAGAAAAATTTAAACCAAACCAAAACAGCAAAACAGGGACATACCTGCTACCTTCAAAATTATCCCCACTTCTTAATGATTATGGAAATAGGAAGTTGGAGAAGAAAGGGAGCGATTTATAATTTGTGGCCAGGATTTTATTCAGCAGCATAGCTCAGGTGGAGAATATACAGCCAGTAACATTCTAGCACAGCAGGCAGTTCCGGGGATGTTTTCTCAGACTGTAAATTCAGCACTGTCAAAGTCATTTTGGCAGGATTAATTTCAATTATCCAGTGGTAAATATCATCAGAGGTTTACAGCCTGATCTCTGATATGCAAATCAAACTGAGCATCATATATCTCCTGTAAACACAGGCGGTTGTTTAGCTTTGCAGACATATGCTCGAAAGCGAACGTTAAGCGCAAACATTGTTATTTATGCTTTGAGCTTAAGAAGTTGTTTGCAGCAGTCAGAACAGTCAGAATTGGTTTTCTCCAGTTGATCCATTCTGCACTCATTACACCAGTTCTCAATTTTTCTCTACTTCCTTTCAGTAGTACAAAATATGTGGCATTAGGCCAGCAAGAAATGCGATTGTGCTGTCCTTCCCAGGCTGAGGAAGTGTTTGTGAATTGGAGCCATTTCTGGTTGCTGTCCCACAATCCATCACTCATTTGTTTTCCTTTTCCATTAACATGGCAATTTTCATCTTCTCACGGAAATTTGTCCCATAATCAAATTTGATTTTAAAATTTTTAAACCCATGTTTACTCTAGTCTTCAGTCATTTCTAGTGTCTGTTGGTGCATTTGTTCAGGTGCAAATTTTAGAAGTGACTGATTGTGGGTATTGCTAATTCTCCTGTGCAGCCTCCAGGATCATGTCCTGTTACTGAGGTGTTAATATATTGTTTTACTTACTTTCAAATACACAAAAAAATTATTGACATCTTTTGCTTCTCTGCAGCAAGACCAGACAGTTTCACTTCTTTGTCCAAGTGTCATGTATCTGTATCTGACATTAATTGCTAGTTTATATAAATAAATCCTTCTTTTGCTCCGAAGCCCTTATTAAAATTCTCTTGTGACTTCTCTCCACTTGGTAACTGCTGTTTATAATTTCATGTCTTCCCATAAGGAACATTAAATTTTGGAAAAATTAGGATTAGTATTTAAAGAAATGAAGTAGGGATGGGATGGATTTTGTTTAATTAGAAGCCCCTCATCGCCTTTGGCTTTCCTGGGAATGATACCATGGAAGGATACCATGCAATGATGGCACTGCATGTGTTTTATGTTCTGTAATGGCATCTTGAGTGTGTGCAGTGCAAGACACGGTTAAGTTGATTTTAAGCTGCTGTTATACTCTGAGGTTGTTTTTTTTTTCCCTCTAGTTTCACTAAAGTGATGATTTAAGGTCGCTGGAGTTGCCAAGTGGACTGGTCACACCTTTTGCTTTGTACCATCAGAGCCCAGGGTTTAGCCTGGCTTCTCCTGCCATCCTTGAAATTCATACACTCATTTCTTTTTCTTTCTTTTCCCTTAAGCAATGGAGAGCTTTGAAATGCAATATTTACCTGCAGATTTGTAGGGGTTTTTTCACCACACTAAATGCATCCATATCAGGATTCTGAAAAATCACCTCTGAAGAAACCCGAAGATTTTCTAGTTTCAAACCGGAGCTGTATTTTCACAGTTGGAATCAGGGTGAGTGTGTGTAGCCAGTCGTTGTCCACATATGAAGTGACACTTGTCTGACTGGCTGGGACACAAGCCACAAGCTCTTCTGGCCAGATCCCACATTTAATTGATTCCAGTAAAAGTGGAGCTAATCTATTTTCAGAGAAGACAAATGTCCTCCAGGAAATTAGAAGGCAGGTAGAAGAACTCAGAGGAAATGTGGAAGGACCATTTTTGGGTAGTTTGTAATGTCTCTCCTGACAGCACAGCAGGAAATGCTTGCCATTTTGATAAAGGAGAATTCCCTTTGGAATCCTCCAAGGAGCACTGGAGAGACAAGCTGCTATTAATCCTTCAAATCAAACCCAGGCCTATGCCCAAGTCTTCCAAATTTGTAATTATGCTACAATTCCATACCACATTTTTCAGGATCAGGAAAGTCTAAAATCTTGCTGTTAGAATTCCCAGAGAGCCAATTGTAAAAAATCAATTTGAAAATGTGAATTATCAAGGCAAAAATTCTATTCAAAGCAGAGCTACTCAGTTAAGGGGAAGATATAACTATATCTTCATAATACTGGATAAGACGAAGCTTGAAGTACAAAACTTTACAGGAAGTTTAGCTTGAACTCCATGTTGTAAACTTAAATCACATTGCAGCTTTAGTACGAGACAACATGCATCAGTAATGAGAAGGGTTTATTATAGTCACATATTTGCAGGTCCTAAAGGCCAGAAAAATCTTAGCTGATTCCCATGGAATGCCTGAGCTGGGCAATCCATGCCATTATTTACATCTGGTGAAATAAACAAAGAGGTGAAGGGCTTTACTCGAGGCCATAGGGTGAGTTACAGCTGAAACCATTGTTAAAACTCTGACTTTCCCTTCCTTGGGGACATTAAAAATCTGTCGAGATTAGTTGTCTTCAAATCTTCCTACTGGGTGGGAGGAAAGAAAATCAGTATTAGATTTTCAATAATAATATAGATCCATGAGAAATAGATGTTTATGTGATTATTAATTACTCTGTAAAACATGACAGGAGTTGTGTCACGTCTGCTGAAATATTTGTACTGGCGGCTGTTGGCTGCTGCGCTAGATAAATCCATGTTCTCTCTGGCTTTTACTGGAACCATCTGTGGCGGTTTAGCCTGTGCACAGGAGGCATATTTAAAGATCTTAGAAGTTAAGGTGATAATTTTTCTTTTTAATTCAGAATATCTTGACTTTTTTTCCTAAAACACTGAGTACACAGAAATGTAAATGCTTTGCTTTCTGATTTCTGCTGCTGGTCTTGAACTGCACAGCACAGGTTTTGATTAATGGAGGGAGGGGGAAAATCAAGTTACTACTTTATTTTTAAAAACTGAAGCTGAAAATGGAGCTGCTTTCTAAAATGTCTCAGTTCTTCAGATATTTCTAAGTAGGCTTACCTGAACTCTACCATAGCTAGCTACATAAAAATTGCTTTTATGAAAAGACAGCTGAGAAAGTTGCGCTATGTTAATTTACATTAAGGGGTGTATAATTTTCTGATCTCAGAAGTTTCCTTGCTTCCATTGTTTCATCCAGTATGGCTTGCTAAAAACATACTAGATGGATTTTAGGGGGTTTTTTATGTTCTAGTTCTCCTCCTTTAGGTCAGATATCCTAAATTATGTGTAGGTGGCTGAGAGGCTCCTGTTGGAGAGCAGGAAGCTTTATTTGAGCTGGTGAGGAAATGTGCTCCTCTGGAAGTTGAACACCTTTGTGCTTGGTATCCCTCACTTGTCCAAACACCTCCTTGATTCCCTGGAAGCAGGAGGAATGAGGGAGGTAAAACTGAAGCTTCCTTCCACCAAATCCTGACCAGAGCAGCTGGCAGGTCCAAAAAGCTGAGTCCGCTGGGATTGTGTGCACTGGAGGAAGCTCAGGTGCTGGTTTTTTCTCTCTTTGACAATGTGTAAGTTGAATTCTTTGTCTTATTTACAAGTCTGCAGGTATTATAACCTGCAAAACATTAGTCAGATCTTGACAGGGTGTTTCCACTGTCCTACATTCAGTATTCAAATGCAGAGGATCAGCACTGCAGGCACTCAGCACAATTGAAGTCTGATTACAGTTTTCCACTCCACCTCCAGGCTCATTATCCAGTTGTTTTCTTTCTCCCTCATGTTGCATTCACTCATTGCTGGCAGGCTTTTCTTTACCTAAGCTGTTTTCCTAGAAATACTGACTTACAGTATCTCCACCAAACCAGGAATTAAATGTACCAACAGAGTAATTCCTAGAGCAGTGACAACTGTCAGATATGATTACAGAACTCAGGGAGGACAACAGCTCATTAAAATTGTGCATCTTCATCACTCCCATCTCCTGTCGATATCAGTCAGTGCTAATTTTACACACACAGTGTGTGATCCACCATCAAGTGGAGCACTGTCGCCCAAAATCCCCATGTGTTGCAACACAGGGAGTTGGAGATTATTTCCCTACTTACTACTCATAAGCAGCAATATTCTGACAGGCATGTCCACATATCCACCTGAATGTGATTTTTTTTTTAGCTGCTGAATGTTTTAGTTGCTGATATCTCTTGGTTTGAAATTAGATATCTTGGTCATTTGATTTCAAAGTAAAAGTCTGCTGTAGTGGATGTCCTAATACATGTAAATTCTTCCTGTAATTTCTTTGAGTTCTTGTCCTCTGGCTCCAGGCAGTCTTCAGATGTGCCTGTGTGTGATGCTTTTGGGTTTTATTTTTTCTTCCTTTTTATTGTTTTCTTTTAAGGGTTCAGATGTTAGACAAGATTGTTTTCTCTCCCAAGTGCTGGAACTCTAGTTGTGCATCCTGTTAGAGCAAACTCTATTCATCTTTGATCAGCCTCAGCTGGAAAATGAACACAAGTTACATCTTAGTCCTTTAACAACTAATTCTTGCATGCAAAGAAAGTGCCCTGGATATTTAATCATTGTTGGAAGATGCTGAATTGTGTTTGTATATCCTTAAAATGTAAATAAATACTGTTTCCAGCCCAAATAGTGATCTCAAAAACTTGGGGCTCATTTCTGTCCTCACTCTTTACACTTCCCTAACCAGTTGGATCTCATAAAGGTAACACAGGTTCTTTGGTGCCCTGTGTTATTCTTTGAGACAGAGCTCCAAATCCTCAAGCAGACTGAGAGCTGTAAGGTCTGTTCCCTCATGATCCAAGTGGTTAAGCCTGTGAATACAGCAGACATGACCACTCTGACACTTCCCAGGAAAATAAGGGAGTTCTGCCTTGATGGGGGTGAAGATCAGGACGAAGCAAATAAAAATGTTGGCAATTACCCTTCTGCACTTCAATATTTGTAGGTTTTCTGATGTGAATTGAGACACATCATCACACAAAAAACTTGTTCTAGGCTGACCAATATCTTTCCCAGCTAGGAATCAATTCACCATCTGCAAGACAATTTTTATGCATCTATTTACTGAACTCAGGGCCTGCAAAGGCGTGTGTGTCTGTGAGAAACCTATTAAATATGTATTGGAATTATCCACTTGATGCAGACCCAAAGAATTTCTTTATACTTTAGTGTCTCTTTCAAGCATATTTCTGTCACCAACACAAACATTCTAGATAATGGAATCTTAATATGGAGACTGCAGTAAAATGTCAACAAAATTTGTGAATTATTTAATACAGAGCAGACGGTCACGGGGCGTTTTTGTGCCATAAAGGGCAGGGGAGTTTGCTGCACACTGGGAACACGGCTGTAGTCAGGCTCATAGCCCTGCTCTGAAATTCAAATTAAAAAATAAAAATACTGTGTGTGATCTGCAGTTATGTTCTGCTCTTTTAGAAGCCCTTCTTAGGTTTTTTTTAAAAATTATTATTATTATTATCAGGGTTTGTTCCATAGCAATGCAGGTGTTAGCTGACTTTGGAAGGTTAAGGTTGAAATGAGGGTTTGGGGACACTGCAATACTAGGTGTGAAGTTTGCAGCTGGCACTGTAGGTTGATGAAAATCTAATTCTGAGTGTGTCAGTCTTCTAAGTGATCCATATCAGGTTATCAGTCAGGGTTTGACAGTACTTTGATTACATATTCAGCACCTTCAACAATTGTAAAGTGGGCTTTGCTATGTGCAGCTGAAGATTTTAATAGTGACTTGCAAAGGTCTCTCTTACCCTGGAGAGCAGTGGATACTCTTGTCATCCAGTGACACTTATTTTGGGTGCACACTGGGATTAGACAGGTGTAATTATATTGATATAAAATCATGCTGTTAACAGGGAAAGTTGGAACAAAAAGGAATGTTAACCAAACTGTTCACGTCTAGGAAAGGAGGAGACTAAATCACTACTCTTATATTTTGTGCTTGTGTTTCCAGTTAATCTTTTCCTTCCTCCAGCTGCTGGCAAAGGGAAATCCAGCCCTTTCCCAGCTCTATTTGGGGAGAATAGGGGTGATGCATAATCTAAAAATGGTGAGAAAGTAGCAGGTCAAAGTGGTGGGAGGTATCCCTGGGAATTTAGCTCTTCCCATTCTATGTTCAGTCACTGATCTGAGCAAACATTCCTGCACCTGCAGCTTCAGTGGGTGGACCAGGCTCTTTATTCTTCACTCCAGCAGATGCTTGTTAGAGAACCTCCAATGACGCTGTTTGTGTTGTGACTCCATGTCTAAGAGCACAGCAAATCCATTATTCATAATTCCTTCCCGAGTTCACAAAGCCATTGAATAGGGCTGCATAACTCCTTAAAGCTGCCACCCTCTCAAATCCATTTTATTTGGACAAAGAAAGAAACTCTACACTGAAGAAAACCAATTTGAAAGCACACTGAAATTCATTTTCCTCACTTAAATATTGAAGTGCTTATATTTATTGCATCTTAGGCTTGTTGTACTGTTTTCAAAAAGAATTTGCTTGTTTAATAGGTCTGAAGAAGTTTCAGTAAATTTAAAATGTGGAGGAAAACAAACACAAGAGTCACAGTGCTTTTTTTGCACATGGGTGGGGATTAAACATAAAAGAAATAGATTAAAAATAAATTTAAAATTTAATTTAAAAAAAATAATTTAAGGGGTAGTGAAATTATGAAGTGCCAGTACTGCTGTCTCTATCCTATATAGAATTTCATCACTCTAAGCTAGACCAGCAAATGGACCCTGAGGTAAAATAATGGTGGAGTTTTGGTTTTTTGGGGGGTGCAGGGGGTTTGCTGGATTTGAGTTTGGTTGTTTTTTTGAGGGCTGAAAGCTGATTTGAGCCAGTTTTATGGCAACTGTGTGGACATAGTTGAGTTTTCTAGATTGATTCTGTTGGCTTCCTGTGTAGTTCTTGTTTCAGTTTTTCCCTTTTGTTGGTAATTTTCCAGCACTGGAAATTTTAGAGTTTTTTTGAAGAAAGGCAAGAATTTTGTGCTAGTGCAGACCTGGATCATCCATCATGCAATTTAATCCAGCTCCTGGCAAACAGAAGCCCGAGAGCCACTTCTTGTTCTCCTCATCTGCTGCTCCCTGGGTCTGGTGACAGCACAGAACAAAGTTCTCCCTCAGCAGCTGCTCCACCCCAGACCTTCATTTAATACACCCAGAGATGGATCTTTCAAAGAGCCCAAGGGGTTGATTGAAAATATCTTGGGAAAATCTCATTATTTGGGCACGCAACAGCTGCAGGAATCTCAGACTCTGCCTTGTCCAGGCAGTTTGGAAATTTCATCCTGAATATGTAAATTTATAGAGAATATGATATGATAGAGCATTATAAGATGAGCATAGTAGGCTTTGGTGAGGTATTTCAGGCTTTAGTGTTACAGGAGTGGCATTTTTTAAGTGTGCTGTTATCCACTGTTACTTAAGCTCTTGTAAAAACCAATTATTTCTTAAATTGTTTTTCAGAAGAAATAGATCAGATCACCCTCACAAAGATAATGTGTATTCCAGCATAATGTAATAAGTTTATTTGGTCTTCTGGTGTAAATATATTTCAAAATTTGTTTTTCATTGTCACATTTGTTATTTTCTATGTTGTGTCTCACCAGTCAGTAGTTGTGCATATAATGCCATATTCTTTCTTTATTAATGTGGTCGTGTAGAAGAGTGAAATAAAGGATGACAAGGAAAAAAATGAAAGAAATAACAAATGCTTCAGGGTGGTTGGAAAGCATCATAAAGGGGATCTAAATGTGCAGTGCAGATGGCTCATCTTCTCCACAATATTTTATTTGAACAGCAGGAGCCTAAAACTGTAAAATAACCTGTTCAAATAGTTCTCACATAAGCCTTAATATACAGACACAAAAAATGAAATCACTTGACAGTGATCCATCAAAACACACGTGTGCTGTTGTCTTTCAAAAGCAAGGAAGGATTGAGACATTAATCTGCATTTATTTGTTCATGGCTAGCCTGAAAAAGCAGTAGTTTTAGAGGTAAAGTTTTTGTAATTTAAAAAAAAAAAAAGACAAATAATAAGATCATGACAGCTTCATGCAGAGTGTGGAGCCGGCCATGAGCTCAGCTCTGATGTCAGTTGATGTGGTAATTGAGGAGAAGCCACTGTCCCAGGGGAGAGGCTGTGCTTATTCAGCAGCAGAATTGCTGAGCAGCACACACACTCCTTGTCCTGCACTGTTTCATGGCTTCTGATATGGGTTACAGCTATTTCATTATTACCGAGCCTGTGCTGATCTGATTAGCTCATACCCTTGAGCCTGGAGGGGGGAGGAGAGAATCATTTAATGAAACAAGGCTCTGCTTTTCAATAAATGATTTCTGAAGCTCCTCTCTTCACCTGTCCAACAAAAAATATCCCCTGAGGAAACTTGATTTGCTGAAAGTGCTGAGCAAGGGTAAGAGTGATACAGGCTGCATGAGGCCAGTGTGTTATGAACCCCACAAAGGTGTATCAAGCTCTGAGGGTTGACCAGCAACCTCCCAGAAATGGCTTAACAATAATTAGTAAGATGGCTGATAGGGTGTGTTTTGAAAAAGCAAAAGGTTTTAATTAAGGAGAAAATAACAAACTATACAGAGCAAAAGAATAAAAAGCCATGCACAGTGCAGGGAGATCCCTTGCACCTGCTAAGACACCTCCAAAAAGCCCCAAGAAACTCTGTGCTCTCTCTTAAGTACTCATCAGTTTAGGAGGGTTTTTTGCATACTGTTCAATAGAAAATAGATGCATTTCTTGAGGAACATCTAAAGGATCCAACAGGTGCTTTTGTCCTGTCACTTGAGCCAATTATGGTGAGAAGACCATGGAAATTTCTTGTTCTTCTTCCTTAGAAGTTCCAGGGGTGTAACTTAAACCCTTTTCTAATATGGAAACATCTGCTTGGGTGTGGGGGTGCACTGCAACACAAGAGTCAAAAAATAGTTTAAGAATCACCATGTACCTTTGTGAACCTGAATGTACCTTGCTCCTGGACTGAGGTTTGGAATTCTGGGGTAGGTGGCTCTGCTTGCTGTATGTTGCAAGGGAGAAACAGGCATTTCCAAGGGGGAGGAGTTTGTGTTCTAGCTCCTGTCTGAAGACTGGAACAGCATCTTATTCCATCAGTGTGAAATACAAGAGCTGACCCTGGAGGGGAACTGCTCCAGATCCTGTCATCCAAGTGCTGGGAGCACCGAGCTGCACAGAGCTGTTCCTTTGGCTGATGGAATTGATTTTCTGCAGGCACACAGACTTGATGGCAAAGTTAGCAGCCATAGCCACAAACAAATGGTTTGATACATGGGTGTTGATTTTCCCGAGGCAGAGGAAGGAACTAAACCTGGATTTTGAAATACAGGATGTAGGGTGTGTGCTCCTGTATCGTGCTCAGGGTGGGTACCAATGTGGGACCAAATCCCACACTGATTTGTGTTACAGATGTTTTGGGAAAACCCAGAACATTCCCCTTAGAGTAGTTAACAAGTGTGTCATTTCTGACTGACAGCGGGGGTGAGAATTACTAATTAAGCCAGGACTACTTTAGATCATTCCCTGCATCACTCTGTTAGGCACATTTTCAAGCAAGACTTTGTAACTGACTTGGTCTGTTTTGATGAAGCTGATGAAAAGGGCACTTAAGATCTACGTTTTGGTAAAAGCCTAAATCATCGTCCGTCCCATGACTTTTTATTGACTCAGCTCTAACCTTAGGAAAGTACAATCCTTGTCAAATGAAACATAATCCAAATTTGGAACATATAAAAATGCATCTCACTTCTGAAAATTTTGGATTGTAAGTAACAGGCTTCTGTTCGAACTAAAGTTGCTGAATTAAGTTACCGAAATTAATTTGGAGCCCAATTTCAGTGGAAAGTGAGCTTATGAAACAGCTTTTGCCATGAGCTAAAATGTGCCCTGTGCTGCCAACAATCATGTGTTGAGCAGTGAGATTTTAAAGATACCTTGATGAGCTACAGCCAAGCCTACATAGTAAAAGGGACTGAAGAATATATTACAATCTTACAAAAAGACCATAAACCATTCTTAAGTAGAGATTTTATGTCTTACTGTTTTATCTTTCCTTCAAAAAAACTAAAGCTTCACACCCCTTCATCTGGAATCAGAAAATAATACAAATAATAATACTTCTCATAGAACACTTCATTTGTTCAAAGAAATGCAAGACATTAAGAGACTAAATCTTCAGCGTAATAATGAGCAGATTCATTATTCATGCTTCAAGCCAATAAAAAAGGAGATAGATTATTGGCAAAGTTTTCACACCTTCTAATGAACGCCTAAGTAGAATATTATTAATTCAGTACTTGGCTTTTCACTCACAAAAACATGTAAACTATTGTCAATCATATTTAGTATTCCCCATCAAAATAGATCCTGATTTTGGGTATTGGAATTAATCAAGCACCTAGAGGTAGTTGATTATGTTTCTTTTTTGTCTATTTTTGCCAGAGAGTTTTAACCAACCATGGCAACAGGGAGAGTCTTCCTTCTGTAAGGCCCAGCTTACCACTACCTGTGTGCACTTGATACAGAAACATGGTAAAAAATAAGGTTCTTATTGTTTCCCAGGCTGGCATCAGGCAGCCAGGCCTGTGTCCAACACCACAACCAGGGGTGGCCTCAAAACTTTGTGCTTTTTTGTCTGAGAGTATTTTTTAACTCAGTGCTGCATCTTCGTGCACTGATCAGTGTCTGTCTGGGAGTGGAAGTTTCCACACACTCAATAAACACACAGCTTCTGCTTAAATACACACAGTAGAGCTCTGCCAGAAAAATAAATACAGTGTTATAATGGGCTGCTTTTTCAGTAATACATATTGTGTTACATAAATTACCAGGAATTGAGGCAAATAAGCACTTTAATCCCAAAGGTAAGGCATGAAGTTTTGCAACCTTTTTCTCCTGCATTCACAGCACTCTCTTTCAAGGACTGTGATTATTTGGCTGTTATCTAATTTCACTGCAGAATAGAAAGCTGACTGGAGCATTGCTTTCTGCTGGTTAATTATAAATTTATTAGGGGAATTTTGCCAAATGTCCCTTACTATTAGACCTCACTGACTCTGAAGTTCAAGCTATCGGACTTCATTTAATGCAATGCATTGTCCTCCTTTTCTGTTCTGCATGTGGTTTTTTTGTATTTTTTTGTTCTCAGGTACATTCAATTTTCCCTTTCTGTTTATTATTTGCCAGAGAGGCTCTTTCAAGTTATAGAAATGGGACGAAGTAATTTTTAGAACAGCAAAATATGTAAGGAGGCAAGGTCCCTGGAGATGAAATGAATTTCCAACACAATAAAATAGCTTTCCTGTCCTGTTTGGGTGTTGCTGTTGACAGAATATCTTGTTAACAGCACACGAATGCCTCAGGGGTAGGAGGCTGTGGAGGGAGCGCCACGGAATGGGAGGGTGTGGAGTGGGAAGGGAAGGACTAGACAAGCTTGTGGGCACACTGAGGGACTTGATTTTGGCCACCTCCCTGCTGTGGGAAGGCTTTAACCCTCCTGAGGTGCTCTCAAGGGTGAACCCAAAAGTGCGTGAGGCTGGGCTGGGAGCGCTCCCTGTGCTCACACCCACATTTAAGGACCTCCATGTTCAGGCACTGCCCTTCAGCCTTCTCTTGGAGATTTGCTAAAAGTGGAGGCTTGCAGTAAGTGTGAGACAAATTTGGAGCAGACTGGGGGGTACCTGGAGGTTGTAGGTGAATCCTGTGTGAGCACAAAGCCCCGGGTGTTCTTACTCCAGCATGGCCAGGAGAGGGTTGGGACTGCAGTTCCCTCTTGCAGCAGGTGGAATCTCTTCAGTTACTAAATCCTGGTGGCTTTTATTACAGCTTCCAGCAGGAGCTGAAGCAGAGCTGGGGAGGGTTGAGTCTTTACGAATTGCTGTTAAAGGAAAGCTGCCGTGCTCAGTTCAGCTTCTGAAAAGGGAGGGGAAAAGAGCCTTGCTTGACCTCAGAGAGGAAATCTGCACTCACAGAAATAAACTGCTGCAGCCTTTCAAACCTTACAAGCAAGTCAAAAATGTAACTGTTGGCTTATGTCCTGTCAGTGGAAGGACACAATTTGATGCAGTTCAGAAGCTCTGTGTTTTAACAGTGCCACTGTTCACAAGGAAACATGAAAAAGAAAAGGATGTTACAGGATTTTACAGCAGACTTACACACCTGCTGAGTCAGATGAGGAATGTTTATTTACATACCTAGAAATAACTAATAAAACATTTATATCATGTTTGGGGCCCTTTCTTCCTTGGCTAAGCCTTCCTAGTTGGGAAGCTTTTGCTTTGCTTTTGGCAGAAGGAGGAAGACAAGGACAGAGGAAGGGGAAAATCACACCCTTGCACTTACCAGTTAAGTCCATCCCTGTTCAGAGATCAGTTTTCTCTTACAATGCCTAATTTGCTGTGCCCCAGAGCCACGTGTGAGCTGTCAGGCTCCTGTGGTGACAGACCTGGTTCTCATCCTGCTCCTCCTGACATCAGTGGCAGAGCTTGTGCTGCTTCCAGAGGGAGTGGGACGTGCTCAGGATGTTCAGCCCTTCATGCCCAATGGCAGTGATGACAGCAGGCTTTAATACTTAAATCTGCTTCTGGCCAGTGTGAACTTAAAAGGTGCAAAAATTAAAATTATCTGACACCAGATTTCACCAGATTGAGAAACTCATGAATAGCTCTGCAAACTGATCCTTGCCAGGGAAACCCTGACTCAGAGCTTGTTTAAATCAGGGGATTTCTCCTTGTTTTGCAGAGCACTCAGATCACAGAGATTAAAACGTTCCACAAGTGCTAAATATGAAAATAAACTACACAGAGAAGGATTAAAGTTGCATTTTCTTTCTAAATGTTTCTAAATGCTGGAGGAGGAATGTTTGCATTGTCACAGAAGCAGCAGTAACATCTCCTTTAGCACAACATTTTCCAAGTGTCAAACACTGGTTTGAGAGAGGGCACAAATGAATGCTCACAATTGGAAGAGAGCTCCATTTTATTAAGCATAAGTAATAATTGAACAAAGTCTTTCATATTGACAGCATTGTACTGTCATGTATCTTTTCAGAGACAAAGGTACTTTCTAGAGCAAGTGTCCTCACATGTCAATGTCTCAGAAAATGTGTTACATTTAGTGAAATAATGGGTAAAAAAAAAAAAAGAAATCACTGTCATAAATGGTGGCAGGCACTTTTTACTGAAATACTGGTAGTTATACATTCCTGACATGAATAATTGGATGTGTCATATGTGAAGCTACCTAGGAATAAAATAGCGGTCATAAAATGTAAAGACATGATAGGATGCATTTATAACAGCATAAACCAAGCTGGCATTTTAATGTCTTAAGCCAGCCCATTTGCTATCCTTGGCCATTGATCTTGGCTGGGGAAGTTCCATGCCAAATTTAAACACATTCTGGAGATAGAGCCATATGATGGGAAAGTGATAGGGTTAGGTTTTGTTAAAAATATTCTCCTTTTGACTGTTAGAATTACAGCCCAGTAGGAGCACTGGAGGCTGGTAGTGGTGTGTCTTTACAAATCTTCCTCAGAAATTCTGTGTCCACTTTAACAGCAGGTGACTTTCTGGTGTAACTTGCCCTGAAAATTGTGATTGCAGCTCACCCAGAAGAATGTTTCTCAATGGTTATGAGAGAGAGTTTAGTGTTTGCTCTGTGGGATGATTTGAGAGAGCTGTTTTGGGGAAAGGTAGTACAGTTTGGGAGTTCCTGTTTGGGAATTCATTATTTAATGAATTCCTCTGAAGGTGTGGAAAAAGGTGAGTGGGAGAGGCACTGACTCCAAAGAACAAGCTCAAAATCTCATTAATTTCGATTGGCTGTATAGGTAGTTCTAATTACCATGCTTGAACTGAGATTCAATATAGCACAGAAATAAAATAAGTAATGATGACTATCTAAGTACTCACTGAAATGGTGGCACCCTCCACTCCCCCATTTTTCCAACTAGAGCTGAATACAGAAACTACATGCTTAAAAAAAAAAGAATAAAAAAGTCAAGAAAGGGGGAAAAAAATCCCAATTCCATAGGATTGCCAGCATACATGTGTGGGGTGTTTTTTAAAAAAACACTTAAATAGCAGAAGAATTGGCCACATGTTGTCTGCCTTGTGGCTCTGGTTTGCTCCATGTCTGTCAGGGAGGGCAGACTGGGCACTACTTTGAGTTTTACTGACACTGCAGGGCAAGAGAAATCTACCCACTAACCTGTATTCCCTTTCAATATACTGCACAGTCAATGGAATATCTGACTGCTGCATTTTTTGGCAGCTGTTTTACATTTGTGCAGAGCCTGGGAATATTCACTGAAGTCTTATGCAAGTGGAAATCTTTCATAGCTTCTGTTTTCAATGCAGTTTTACCGAAAGCCCTTTGGAATTTGAATGAACCATTCCGGAATGTGATTTTCAAAGGAGAAGCCTCTAAAAATGAAGTCTTCCCAATTTGTTGAGCTAATGGTATCAATATTGGTATGGCTAATTGAAGCAAACATTCCTGGCATAGGTGTACTTCTGGATTAGTATCTGTCCTTGTGTGTTTGAAACTCTTAGGAAACAGCCAGACCTGGTGAGGTAGAATAAAGGCTGATTTATTGATGGACATCATTACCTCATCTGGATTTAAGGGAGAGGAATTGACTGCAGAGAAAAAGAAAACATTGAGGATAATTAGTCCTGTACTAACACAGGGAAAGGATAAAGGTTGGAGTGGTGTCTGAGTGAGGTTTAGCAATCTGCAAAACACTGAGCCACTGAGCAGCATTTCTCTAGCGGCATCGTTTATTGAGAACCTCTTGAGGCATCAAGATTTGTGCAAGTGTCTAACCTGCTGTCATACATGATGCCCTGTCTTCTGAACGAGGATATTCAAAGGCTGTGAGGCTTATATCCGTAAGGCTCTGTGTTCACAGTGAGAAAAATACTCAGTGAATGTAACTACAGATTTATTCTAATGTAGATAAACTTGTACCACTGGATAGAAACATGAGCTTCCATGAAAAACGAGGGTGTTGCTCTACCCTTCATATCAACTTCTTTTACTGTGGAAAAAGAACATCTGGATAAATTGTTGCCCTTTCTGACTAGAAGATAGCTGGTACAAGACAATCTTGCTGAAATCATGTCTCAGCTGGAAGGAAAGATGAATTTATTTTGTGTAGCACTGGGGAAAGGTGCTCAGAAATATTCAGTGAGCCAGTTATCAGAGTGGTAAATGAGATCTCGAGAGCCAGAGCTCATCAGTGTGCAGTGATAGGGAAGTGGGAAAGAGAGAGGCTGCATCAGGGCTGGGTGTTTGTGTTCCTGATGGAAAAGTGCAAATCATTTCCTTCCCTTCTGCTGCTGTCATGGTCCATCA
This sequence comes from Sterrhoptilus dennistouni, assembly GCA_013397095.1. Taxonomy (NCBI): domain Eukaryota; kingdom Metazoa; phylum Chordata; class Aves; order Passeriformes; family Zosteropidae; genus Sterrhoptilus; species Sterrhoptilus dennistouni. The sequence goes on from VWZU01010240.1 coordinate 222,634, forward strand.
CTTCAGTCCATTTTCACCTTGCTAAGGGATTCTGAATGGGCCTTCCAGCTTTGGCACCTAATTAATCTCTCACAAGCCTGTTCTTGCAGCCTGGCTGCCTGGGATGGTCCAGATCCTACATCAGTGCCTGACAAACAAAATATCTTTTTTTCCTTTACCTGCCTTTTCCTGTGTTCTTTCACCCCAAGCCCAGTCAAGCAGGTTGAAGAGATTGTTCTTCCCCAGCCTTTGAAGAGGGCATAGACACACCCTGTAATTACGGGAAAATATCCATTTTTTTTCCAATGGAACCACTCTCACACTGTGGTATGGAAGGCTGTCTGTGTTTTCAAAAATGCAAAGTGCCCACAAAAAAATGCAGCAGGATTTTCCTTGTTAGAAGCTGTTCAGCAGCTCAGAGCCTTTACATTGGAACACACAAGCTGGAAATGATTCGGTACCTTTAAAAAATGGCATACCTAGGCACAAATAAAAGTGTAACATCTGAGATGGAAAAGGCATCTTTGTGGTGTAAAACATTGCCATGAGACTGTGAGACAAAAGAATTATTTTACTGACATTATTTTACTGTCATATATCAAGAGATCATGAATATCAGATACCTTGTGCACTGAGTTCTAACAGCCAAACACTTTATGTCTAGTTTAAAATGAGTCCTTGTGACAGAACAACACATGTAGGCCATATAAAAGATAACACTGGCTGGTTGAATGTATTATCTATAATAGAAAAACATAGATTCTGTAAAATGATACCAGTGGAATCTAATATTTCTTTGAAATCTATTTCCTGGATAACATTTTTCCTCAGAAGCCACTTATCTCCCTTCTTCTCTGCCTTTGTGGGGACAGCACAAGCATGGTGTTCAGCACAGGATATCATTCCAGTTTGGCAAATGGAAAAGCACTAAAATGGACCTGAGGGGTCCCTGTGTTAGATCAGTGCTCAGGGGAGTGTCTATCCCAACCTCCAGTCCCTCTCACTGCAGGCACTGATCTCCTGTGCTGCTGGTACAGAACCAGCAAGAGCTCTGAGAGTCTTTTGGGGGCATACAGGCAGGGGGAAAAAAAAAGGAAGAAAAATCACATCTTTAATTCCCCCCTGCTGACAGCTTCCTTAATAAATATTGTAAAAAATTTCTCTGTTAAGAGCCACCCAGTAATCTAATTTGCAAGGCCCAGTGATATATTCAGCCGCCAGCTCCAGGGAGGTGTGTTGCTACTGTCAGAACCACATGAGCAGGGAATAAAATTCTGAGCTCTTGCTGAAAGCTGCAGTAATTTATGATGAGTTATTGGCTTTTATTTTTTTCATACTATTTTTGACTCAGCTGAACAAAGAGGATAGAACTGCTACTGAGTTTACATTGATTAGTTTTTTTCTACAGCATGCTCCCCTACCTCACAGGATATAACAATACAAATACTGCACGTTTAAGTTTTATGTATATCAAAAGAAATCATGGCATGTGATGCCCTTGTTTAATAATGAGTGATGAATGCTGGATTATTTCAATCATCCCCTCTCTTGACATGCTCCTGAAGGAGTTAAGCCTTTGCCAGTCTGCTGAGTTTAAGTAATCCCAGATTTGTCTGTCACCTTCTGTGTTGTCTGGATGAGGCATCCTTGGGCTCTTCCTTTTCTTGTCCTCAGCTCCAGTTTAAGGAACATTCTGCTCGGGTGTGTACACAGAAGGCAAAGCAAAACCCAAAAAGCTTTCACGAGATTACAGCTGTACAGTCAAGGTCAGGCTGTGTGGTGAGAGAACTGACTCTCCACAGCAGTGTCATCATGGTTGTGTCCAGTTCCCTACCATGGGAAAAGCTTCCTGTCTGGAGTTCCGTCTCTGTCAGGTCCATCCCCTCAGCTGAGAAGGACCAACAGTGTTGTCTCAGAAATTAATTCAAAGCAAAGTGGTGAGAAAGCCAGGCCAAAACCTCCAGGGTGTTACTCCTCAGCTGGAAGAAGGTGCAGTGGCTGAGTGTCTTCAGCCTTGAAGGAACTCTCAGAACCACTTCACAGGTAATTCCATCTGAGCTCTTAGTTCACACCTCAACTCTTGGGGTGCACCTCTGTTCCCTCACCTCTGCTTTAAGAACTTGGAGCTTACAGTGGCCACTGGTGTGGTTCATCCATAGCCAGAGACATCTCCTTCAGAGAAAAGGGGTTTTGGGTATCCACAGGGACAAGACTTTACCCTCAGTAAAGAGCTCCTGGGCATCACTTCCTTTCTCTAAGCCTTTGTGTGGACCTTGAGAGGAAAACCAGGTTGCCAGCACTCACTGGCTCTCTTCAGGTGCACATGGACACGGTCCAATAGATCTCTCAGATCTCTCTTTTTTCCCTTTGAAAAAAAGGAATTTGATGTCTATAAAAAGGAAATGGTGCTGTCCGTATCCTACCTTTTTATCCACGTTCCCTGTTAGTTCTGCATCGACGAGGTTTTTGAGGATGCACCCAGGGAACACAAAGTGGTGCTTTCATTGTTCCTCCTAAAGATTCAATCTTTTAAAACCCACTTCTCATTCCTTTTTACCTTCCTGCTCCAGCCTTCATTACTGGGAAGCAAACACCAATGGGTTGGGTTTTGTAACAGTGCTCGGGTGAGGAATCGCTGTCAATGTTCATTTTTTCAGAGAGCAGCTGGGGAGATGCATGAAATGTGTTCTTCATTCACCTACAGTTGTCTGTCATTCATACTACCCTGAGTGGAGTGTGCTGCATTGCTGTTCTCTTCTATTGCAGTGAGAGGTGCAGATACACCCTGCGTGGCCATGAGGGGTCAGTCAACAGCATCGAGTTCCTGCCCTTCTCCAGCACGGCTCTCACCAGCTCTGCTGACAAAACCTTGTCTCTCTGGGATGTCAGAACGGTAAGGCAGCCTTGGCCAGGGCCTTTCATGAATTTGGGCAAAGTAGTTACATGTGTGACATAAGAAGAATGAAACCCAATGTGAAATCAAAATAGGAGATAAGGGTGATGTGCCAGTAAAATATTCACTAACACACTTGTTATCTTCTGACCAAACATGTCACTATATAACACTTCCTGTAGAAGGGATCTGCCTCCCCTCCTCCAGAACTCTGCTGATTCCTCATGGAACATGCATTATTTTCTCCATATTATATCACTCCAGGTAGTGACAGAAACTCTGTATCTCTTCCTTTGTTCTTCTCTATCTTCTTTCTTTGGAATAGGTAAAAATGGATTGAGTACACTGGAGAGTGTATTTGTCCCTGCTGCTTTGCAAACCAAATATGCAAATCCTGTCCAACTAGAACATGAGGACAAGTCAAAAGGAATTTTTTCCTCTTTCATCAGAAAGTCTAATAATTATTGCTGTTTCTGTGGTATGGAGCAACTTCTGAAGTTGTTGGATTATTCCTTCAGTTGGTGTTACAGCCATGCTGCATTTCTCAGGCAGTGTAAAGGTACAGGATTCCAGCCTCAAATGGAGCAGATTGTATTCATGGAAGGGATTTGAGAGGAAACAGGCAGAGCTGCTGCAGTGGATTAAATGGTGTTGTTATCAGAGCTAGACAAACACAGGATAGGAAAAACTGCCATGGAAATGACAGCAAAATACTTGAGATGCTCATTAGGCAATTTCTATTTATGGATCACAGAAACAGGCTGAATGGAAGGTCATTTAATAATAATAAAAATCCTGGTCAGAAAGCACAATGAGTTAAAATGAAACTAGTCAAGGCTCATTATTCCTAAATGCATTGGTTTGTAGGAATATTTGATATCCAAATATGAATAATTCAAAAAGAGGAAAAAAATTATTGAAATACAAACAAAAGTGAAATGCTTAATGGAAAAATAGATTTCTGCTTTGTTTCATTTTCACTAAATCCTGCAAGGAACTTTATCTTGCAAATATCTCAGTAATCTCCTGCTCATAGCAAATTAACAGAGTCATCAAGGAGTTTTCCTTTGACAAACATAAGGAAAAAGCCTCTATTTGCTCACCAATATTGTTTTTTTTCAGCTTTGGATAATTTTGCTGAGATAGGAAAGACCTTTTCTGAAGAGAAAATGTTATATATGGCATTTTGTTGTGTATTTATGCTGTTGAATTTTTTCCATGTCCAGTGGGAAATCTTGCAGGTTTGGGACAAATGCCCACAGTGGAACCTCATTTGAGGTGGTGAAATCCCTGTGAAGATGCCACCTCCTTCTAAATGCTGAATGACTTTAAATGTTCCCTCCAGAAAGAAGATGAATTATTTTGTCCCATTAATTGGGAATAGAGTATTTTCTCACCTCTGTGAGATCGATTAGCATTAAGGAGTACATTTAAGATACTTTTAATGAGACACGAAAACCACACTCAGGTTTGTTTTCTCATAAATCAGATTCCTATTGCTAATCACATCTTGCTCTTCAATCATTAAGTGCAGTCAGATCTTTATTATTAAAGATAATGGATACAGAGAACTGTAAGTCAGAGCAGTGTAAGTTGAATGGACAATGAGCTCTGGATTTGGGGCGGATGGAACATAAATCTTTGTCATTACGGAGCTCGAACTCTAATGCAGCCTGCAGACTTTGGAAACGCAGAGTGTTGCTTTTTCCACTTTTTTTTTTCCTCTGGATAACAGAAAGTAAGATCCATCCAGTGGTTTAAAAAAAATCATCATCACATTGACTCTAATTTTAAACCTAAGGGATATGTTGCCTATGGGAAAGGGAGAACAGAGAAACATGGATTGCACTTGCGGCTCTTTCCAAACACTGAAGGATTTGGTGTTGGATTTGGGCAGGAACCACACTCCTGCTGTGGCAGACATACAGTAGATCAGATGTGGTGTCTTGGGTTCAGTGCAAGATGTATTTTATTCCCATCTGTTGAAACTGGCTGAGAGGTGTTTTTCTTTATCTCATAACTCTGGTGGGGAGGGAGTGGCTGTCTTCTGCTACTAGGCCAGCTGTTAAACCAGGTGGGGCAGTGTTCTTTATCTCTTCCACCACCCATCCTCCCTCCAGGGGATCTCTGCTGTCCATGGGCCATCCAGGCTCACTGCCTCGATGTATCATGGAATTGTATCATGGCTGATACAATTCTATTATCCCATGGGGAGATGCTCCACCCAGGGGGAGGAGCCCAGCATTCCCACCTGGATCAAACCTGAGATTCAGAACACCAGGGCAGCCTGTTTGCACTGGATTCCCAGAGGGAGACCAGACCTATCTTACCAGCACTGGACCTTCAGAGGAAAGCGACGCCCTTCTACAGGATCACTCCTTTCTACAGAACCACATCTGTCACCCCAGGAGGACTGGACTGGGCTGACACCAACAGCCTGACCAACAGGGTGTCAGATCGTGTTCTGACTCTGTCACTGTTTTTATTGTTTGTTTGCTTTTTTGTACTACTACATTTTTCCTTTTCCTAGTAAAGAACTGTTATTCCTATTCCCATATCTTTGCCTGAAAGCCCTTCAATTTCAAAATTATAACCATTCAGGGAGAGGAGGTTTACATCCTCCATTCCAAGGGAAGCTCTGGCTTTCCCCTGGCAGACACCTCTCTTTCCAAACTAAGACATGTGGAGACCCAGGCTGCAGTTCACTGGTGGGAATTTCTTGCCAGTGAAGCTGATGGCTCTAGTGCCAAGATAAGAGGAATTTATTCCACTTTTTGCCAGTTTCATAGAAAGATGAGCGTGTTTTGGCTTCTCACCAGAACCATTGCTCACTGACACATCAGGGAAAGCATCTCCACTCATGAATTGCAGAGTGTGTCCAGTGATGAATGTGAGAGGTGCAAAAGAGCCTGTGACTCCCTGAGTATGAGTTCCCCTGCCTGGGTTAATTCCTCCCCTGATGAGGGACCTGCCAGTCCTCTGCATCTCCAACAGCCTCAGGAGCCATTGCTGGAGGCTGCTCACATTTGTCTCAACACCATTTGAGCCAAGCTTGAACCTCTGCTCTTTTTTCAGACAGATGAAATACCAAATACTTATACACTTAAATAATTAAATAGAAGGGAAGAAAAAAATACATTTTTCATTCTACATGTTCAAAACTTATCGATTTAGTAACTATCTCATCTGCTTTCTGATTTTTGAAATGTCAGGTTCTATAACTGGATATTTCATTTTTGAAAACGTTGTGGAGAGACTGTCATTTAAAAGGCAGCTTTCAGTAGTAATGCTCTGAGGAATGTGTCCAACCAGGATTTGGGAAGAATTCTGTGTGTCTTTAGCAGGACAGGCCCATTCACATCAGTGACACTGTTCCTGTGAAGGAAGTTCAGCACACGCAGACCTCTGTGAACAGTCACAGTCATGCCATGCTCTATTTCTATTTGATTGTGTAAAATAACAAGTATTTGAGAGATTGTTTGATATTTCATGTCCATTTTGGTCTCTGCTGCTCACTGATATTCAAGTTTAATATTTTAGTTATTGGGGATATATTTCTTTGTGCAGTGCAGCTCAGTGATTTAAGATGAGACCTGTTATTTTCTGCATTCTGTTTGCAGAAGATTGCTGCATAACACAAATAAAAGGATTCCATTCCCACCCCACTATCAAGCTAATACATCTGACATTCAGAGAAGAAGGCATCTAGGATGTCAGCTTTTTCCTATCTGGGTCAAAGATGACTTGAGCAGGGGTGAGGCAATGGAACAGTGACCAGATGCCAGTTCTGGCTCTGCACATCAAGTTGTGTCCTTGTCAGTAATTTGTGGGCTGAACAGCCCACAGAATCAGAAGTTTGAAGCTCCAAGGTAGTGTGGTCCTTGATGAATAATGCAGGCACCAATCTCATAGGAAAAAGGAAAAAAACAGAATTAAATTGCTCAAAATCCTGCCTGAACCAGCAGCAAGACACTCCCAGTAAAAACCTGTCTCTGGCTATTTTCCTCCTCAGAGACTCCGGCAGTTTCCCCTTCCCCAGAGCAAGGGAGGGCAGTGGGAATGCAGGCAGAGCCTCCTTTCAGGCTCCTGCAGGGATATCTGTGCATGGCTGTGGAGAAACTGCATCTCTCAGCCCCTGGGAATGGTTCCTGAGTGTGCTGCACCACTCTCCATCCAGCAGGGCAGGCTGGGGCTCTGGGGCTGACCCACACCCACAGGAATTCATTAGGAAGAAATGGGGAAAAGAGGAAGAGGCTGCTGGGGGCTTCTGTAGGGCAGCGTTCTGTCTTCAAATGTGGCATTGGATGAAAGAGGTTCTCAGGCACAGCCCTTTTTAGAGCAGCACTTATTAATAAATTGCAGCTTCTGTGCTCCAGTGTCTGCTTATCAGGGTGTGCTAATGGCTCTTGAGCATTAGCTGAGTTTGATGGAGTTCCCACACAATTAGATGTGTGGAAACAGCAGGGAAACCCAAATGAATGTCCCACCTGGTAGGAGAAGCAGCAACACTCAGCACCATGCTCTGAGGAGTCTTACAAATCAAGGTTCTGCCTGCTCTGTTCTTTGGCTGTTCAGGATCTGCCCTACAGAGGTCCCAAATGATCCATCTGTGCATCCAAAGGAATAGAAGAGTGAACCCCAAGAATTTGAGGGTGATCACTTGCATTTTTTCCTTTGTGAAAGGGCTCTGGCTGAAGGCAGGTGGGTCGTTTGAGGACAGTGGCCATTTCTAAGGGCTTCTCACTCCGTGTCCTACAGAGAATAAATAAATCCATGCACAGGGCAGTTTCTAAGCTGTTGGCTGAGGTTTCCAGCTGTGCTGCAGCATTTTAATGACGAGCACTTGGCTGCCTGTGTGTTTCATATGGATGTAGAATAATTACAAGGATGCTGATCTAAGCTGCAGCCTTGCAATTTTCTCCTTCACAATGCAGCCCATCCTCTCCCACCCTGGGATGTCTTTGGCCTGGGACAGCCTTATTGTAGTTCTGTTGCAGCTCAAAGTTGGTTAACTTTTGGTTAAATTCAGGGAAATTGTTGCAAACTTATAATTTCCTTAGGTAACATTTTTAAATTTTTTTTCTTCTAATGAAATTATCTTTTAGACCACTAATTTACAGTGTTTATTTTATCACTATTTAATAATTTCTAAATTGGCAATTCCCTTACATATCCTATTGTAGTTTTGTTTCTTCCAGTGAAATATAATTTAGCTTGTAGACATTTTGCTTTTCAATATGGATTTTATCAGAACCTTTATGTCAGTAGACTTAAAGCACATGGGAACACCCAGATCTTTGCAGGGATTCTGCCTTTCTGTGGTGGGGGAATCGTTGCCTTAGTCCCTTTGGAATGGTCATTCATCAGGCAAATTCAGGAAAAATGGCAAAATATTTAAGGATCAAGTGTATGAGAGGAGCATTAAGCAGCCAAAAGAGAGTGAGTTTGCAAAACAATCTGGTTGTCTTTGTAATTTTTAGCCTATTTCAGTTGATTTATCCCCAAGTAAACACCTTAGACAAAATTATCAGTCAGAATCTCCTCAGAGTATTGGATGTGTCAGTTTTATTTGAACCCTTTTGAACTCCTGAGGAATGAATTCACGAGCTGAGTGGATAGACAGGATGGGTCATTTAAAAAACCTTTGACAGGCAGTTTAAGGTCCAAATCAATCCTCTTCAAAAGTAGGTCGAAGATTGAAGTTGTCAGTATTGGAGACAAAGAGCTTTTCCATGCAAACTCCAAATCTCCCAGTGCAATTGAATTATGTTGTTGTAAATAAGGGATGTGCAAGGATAAGTCCAGTTCCTGGCATGAAGTGTAACAAATTCTGTGTTCCTAATTCTGTGCATTTGTAAATAATGGGTTCATGTTTTAAAACTCCCTGTCTTAACATGAAAAGGAATTTGAGTCACAGTGAAATATGAAATCAAGAACAAATAGTTATGAATACAGATTAGGCTTTTTCCCAGAAGTAGTATCACAAAAGACAAAAGTAAAATTCGAAAAGGTTTATGTTAAATCTGTTTGGGATGCTTTCCTAGAGACTGTTTTTAAAGTCTCTAGTCTCCAACTTCTTAAAAACCAGAAAAGGTTGAGGAAAAAAGTCAAGATTACTTTCTAATAATGAGAAACAGTTGGGGAGAAAAAAGAACTTGATTTGGTCAATGTACTTCTTAAAAATGCTACATTCTGACTTTATATCAAAACAACTTCAGTGAAAAAGGCGGATGGCAATAAAATATTTCAAATAATGAACATATAAGTGCAACTTGGATCAGTTGACCTAGATGCAAACAAGAAAATACCCAAAATTCTTGTTTTGCTGTGGCTTTTTTTTCTTCCTGAGAGGCAAGAAAACCAGTGTCCTTCAAACTGTGTGTGGCTGCTGTCCCCAAGATCACCCTCACACTGGAACTATGTCTTTCCCTTGGACTTGTTCTTCCTTTGTCTTGTGTTCCAAATCAAACCATTAAATCAACAGTTAAACAAACTGTGTGATCAGCTGATCCCGCAGGAGTTTTTCCCTGTTAAACTGGGTTTAAATCAGACCAAATCTTTTAGAATCAGACAGGTTGTTCTGCAGAGCTCAACGAAGTTGGACTTGATGATCTTAAAGGTCTTTTCCAACCAAAATGATTCCATGATTCTAAAGCCCGAGGTAAATTAGTGCCCCTTAAAAGGTTATAATTATTTTATTCAGCTGTTCCTGTTCACTGATATGCCCAATCCTGTCCAGGGGATGTCAGAGTCCTGTTGCCAGTGGGAATTCAGCCCATTAGTGAGTTGTCTTCCATTGCCTTTTCCCCAAAACATAGAAAAGATACATTTTTAATTTCAAGGGGAGGTCTTTGAGAGCTCAAGACAGTTCTGTGTGTCCAAGCTTAAATCTCCAGCTTGACTTGCAATTCATGTGAAATGTATAAATGGCAGTGAGGTTAGATTAAAGTAACATTTTCCGTCACAATATTTACACTGCTGCTGGAGAATCACAGAATCTGCTGAGAAGGAAGAGACCCACAAGGACCATCCAGTCCAACTCCTGCACAGCACCATCCCCAGCAATCCCTGAGAGCATTGTCCAAATGTTCCTCAAGCTCTGGCAGCCTTAGGGCTGTGACCATTCTCTGGTGAGCCAGTTCCAAGAGCCCCAGGATCCTCTGCAGCTGGATGTTTTCCTTCCTGTGCGGTCATGGTTTCCCCAGGGGCTCTGCAGGAGTTTCCTCCAAAGTCTGCACCCTCCAGAGCAGATTCTTTGCAGTGCAGCCCAGCCTAGCTTTGACTTAGTGGTGTCTTGGAGCAAGTGTTGGCTCCTTCCTCACACCACTGCCCTTCCCAGGGTTGGAGCAGCCCTATGATGCATCCGTGGCAAGGTATAGCTGTGCCTGTCCTGGAATCCCTGTTTGCTGCCATGCTCCCAAAGCTCCCAGCACATGGATTGCCTCCCCTGCTGCAGCCCTGCAGGGCTCAGTGCCTTTTACCAAAGCTCCTGCTGTGCTTCAAGGCTCCTCTCATCCCAGTGCTGTTCTCCTCAGTCCCCAGGATGGGTGATGGGGAGCTGTTCCCAGCACTCAGCTGGAGAGTTGCTGCCAGGCAAGGAGTGAGGAGCGATGGAGCCCTGTGAGCCACAGGTCTGTGATCACAGAGGGGGGACAGCTGCGTTCCAGGCAGGAGGCCCTGCAATTCCCACTGCTCTGGCAGCTCCCTGCACTGATGGGTTGCAAATTTGCAAGGGCAGGCAGAGAGAAGCAGTGCAGGGAAGGGGGGGCATTCATTCACCACTCATTGAGGCAGATTTCATCAGCTTTCACTTGCTGCTTGTCTTGGAATATCAGCAGCAATTAGAGAGCTATACATAGATAAATTCAACCTATTGGAAGTCTGGCCATGGGTTCCAGTAAACACTACGTGGCTCCTGGCACAGGGTCTGGGGGAGTGCAGAGGGAAATGAAAATGAGGGAAATGGAGTGAGGGAAGCATGTTGTGCTCCTGCCTGGGTAGGTGCAGATTGACCTGAATCTGAACTTCTTACCAGCTGCCTGTGCCCATCCATAATGTGTGGGCAGGATATATTGCAGGGAGAATGAGTTTGATTTCCATGTCGCCAATGTCACTTTGAAACAAAATGGGAGTAAAGTTCTTTCAAAGGCTTTGGGAAAGGCCTGGCTGCAGGATAACATTTGCATTGACTTCTTGGTCCTAAAACTCTAATTAAATTATTGATTATGAAGCTGGCTGCTTTCTTAATAGTTCCTAATGTAACAATTAAACCAAAGTAAGTAATTAAAAATGAAAAGATTGGTCCACAAGTACAATCTTCAAAAGGTCATTTTCAATTTAATCGCTTTTTTGAAACAGGCAGGAATAAAACAAATGAGTCATTAGCAAAAAAGCAATTTAGTGTGTGCATGTGTGTAATAATGTGTCTACCAGATGACCACTGACCACACAATACCTAAATTAATTTTAAATAATGGCTAAATTTACTTAGTTGATATTGTGTTAACACATCTCTTCCAGACCAAGCCTCTGGTGTGTAAAGTGCAGTAGGAGATACAAAACTGTAGCATGTTTCTACTCTGGACAGCTGAGAGCCCAGGGCAGAAGCCAGAAACTTCAGCCTAAGAGCACAAGATTTCACTGGAACTGTTATGTTATCATTTAATGTCAGAAACAATGTTTTGTACTACACTGAGAATTTATTTTCATTATTATTTTATGAGAAGTAAGGGTTTAGATGCCAGTCAGGTTGGATTTTTACAGGAGTGAAGGGGGCAGGGAGGAGAGCACAAAGATGTTTTCCAGGAAAAATTCAAAAAGAACACCTGACACTGTTAGATAGTGATTGCTCTGCTGGCTGCAGTTGGATTCTGCTTCAGCACATCTGCTCTGAACCCAATCCTCCTCTTGCTGAGGCAGTGGGGGGCAATTCCTGTACAGTTCAGGTTGTAAGAGAACCAGATAAATCTGTTAGTCTGTGAAGTTAAACACCATGGTGACTGTGGCTACACGTTCTCCAAAAGATCTATTAAAACCCAAACAAACTCCAAACCTTCCAAATCAATTTCCTTCCTTTTAACAATAGCGTGAAGTAAATAATACATTTTCAATTATTAGGTTTTCAGTTTTGTAAAAACTGAATCAAAATATTGGTGATGATTTGATGTGTTTGTATAGATTACTCCCTTTTAACTGCTTGTGGATATATTTATTCTTACTCTGGCTCCCCACAGCCTCAGGGGGTGGCTACTTTGGGCTTCAAGTCCTTTTCATAAGAGCAACCAGATACTGCCTGGGAGATGGCTTGAACTGAGAAGCAGGCAGACCTTTTCGATGACTGCAGCTATGTTGTGTTCAGACAAATGGAATTTCAGACCTTGTAAGGTGTTTGCATAAAAATATTTTCTTGTTGCTTCAAGAAAGCTTAAGGAGCTGATGTTGTCATGTGCAGAATAGCTGAGGGCCTGGGTTTGCAGGAAAAGCTGTAGGCTGCCAAATTGGTTTTGGGTAGAACACCCCATGGAGCACTGATGGATGGTGAACGTTTGCAGTGGGAATTCACACTTCAAACGTTGCCCAAAGGATGGGATTTTGGTGGTGCATATTTAATGTCCAGGAGGAGCCAGGCATTCACAGGTGTTAAACAGTCCTGTGCTCTGACACCCTGAAGGCAGCAGCACGGGGAGGTGGTATCCACATGCTGTGGTCCAAGGCCAAAATGCAACCCTTTGCTTACAGCTGAATTCCTCTGCCACTTTAGAAGCATCATTAGTAGCTGAGGATGTTTTTATGTTAAGAGGCAGCATGGTTGGTTTATTGCAAGGCAGATATGGAATTTAGGAGGTGGTTCTTGTCTTCCTCACAGCCCCAGGGATTTGCATGTGAGTGGTGGGTTTATCACTTCACCATATCACATCACCGTATCACTTCACCTCTCTTCCATCTCGCCTTTCACCCTTGGGCTGCAGTGTTGGGCATGAGAAAAGCACATTAAAAAGTGAGTGTCTTACCTTGTCAGTGTGCTGTACTAATAACCTACAGATCACAAAATATACCAAGATGGAAGAGAGCTCCAAGGAGCATCAAGAGGTTTCAATGATGCCTTAAGTTTCAGCTTTCATGTTTTTCAGGTTCTCTGCTGCCCAGGGGTGCAGTTCTGAGCCTCATATTAACTGGCAGTAAGCTCTTCACAGAGTAGGGAGACAAATCCTTTTCCTGCTGAAGGCCAAGGACAACTTACAGCCCCAAAAGTACAAACAAGGGTGGGCTGAAGAGAGAAAACAAGAAGGATGGGACCTCAAAACCTGGAGCTGGAATTGGACAATTAAACCCCAAGATGCAAATGGATCAAAACTTACAAAAGTGTGAGACCTCGTGATAGGTCATCCATTTTGTGACCATTTTGGGTCCACCTTAGGTGTAGCCCTGGCCAGGCTCTTGTCCTGCCCAAGGTGTATCCTGGAGGCCTTTCAGTAAATATCTACTTTATTCTCTAGCTCTGTTCAGTCTCTGTCCCAGGTCAGCCTTCCTAAGGCATCATCAACTGATACTCTAAAATACAACATACTCAGTTCTCTCTTTCTGGAATCTTTTTCCACTCGTGTTTTTAGGTTGTTCTGTAGAAAGGATTAATTTGAGGCAAATGAGAGATGAACCTGATTGCTCAAATGGTGATGGTGGGATGAAGAATATGGCAGACATGAGATTGAAGCTCCTGAGATGGAGCTTCGGGTGTTGGACAATGTCAGTGTGGACTGGGAGATACTGGCATGGGCTGCTGAAGAGGAGACCCAAGGAGGAGCATTTCTGTTGTACAGTTGTATTTACAAGTGCTCCAGGAGACAATCCTGATGGGATTTCCCATCGCCCATAGAAATGGGAGCACCTGTCCACTTGCTGCATTGCAGATGAGGTGGTGTCATTGCACTGGAACCAGAAGTGACTCTGTGGAGAACTGTCCCTTCTGGTATCCTGAGAGCCCCGACTGTCCCTCACTCAGCAGCAAAGAATCCCCTGCTAATTGCAGGCTGAAATTTCTATGAGGCAGTGGAAAGACATCTGTCTCCATGGCTGGGCCCATCTGGAATTTCCCATCGAGGAGACAGTGTTGCAGTCAGAGGTGTGACTGCTGTGTCACTGCAGTTGACAGCCAGGTTTTCTTGCACTGTGACATTTGCCAGGCTCTTCAGCTGACGACAGCCTTCTCCTCTGAGCACCCTGGCATTGCTCACTGAATTTCCCCTGCGTGTTTTCTCCTTCTGCATGTACTGGCATCTCCTTTATTTTCTTGAAACAATTAGACATACCTCAAAGACACACATTTATCAAGGCAGTCGGCATGCAATTGCTCATCCCTGCCATAAATCCCAGTGTCCCAAACTATCCCATGGCAAAGCCAACTGAGACTGCACTAATTCCCTCACAAATGTTATGTTTGGATGGTTTGTGTCTTGCTTTCCTGGCAGGCTGAGGTGTCTTTTGAGGAGATCACTCCCAAAGCCCCTCTTGATTACGGGGTAATTTCAGACCTAGAGCAGAAAAAGCATCTTCAGCAGCAGCATCATTGTCTTTCAAGTTCAGGTTTCTGGCAATGGTTCACTGTGGCACTACTAAAATTAATTGTTTCAGGACTCAAAGTGTCCTGGCATCTACACAAGCAGAATGAGGAGCTGCCAAAAAGGTACCACCAGTTGCTCCCCTGGGAACTGGCTGTTCCCACTCTGCTCAGTGTGGTTTTCAGGAAAGAAAGAATATACCGGTAAAGACTGGTTTTACAGTTTATTTAGCTTCTCATTTTCTCTAAAAATAAATATGTGATTATGGCATTCCTGCTTTCCCTCTTCTGTGGCTCAAGCCCAGCTTCTCTGCCTCCAAGGGGGTTTCAGGCCAGTGTTTTGCAAATTATAGTATTTTACATGCCAGTCCCTTACTCAGCTGATTGTTTCTTACCTCTCAGAAAACATTTTATAGAGAAGCAATGATCTTTCAGAAGTAAGACATCACACTCAGATTGGAAGCACTGGGACAAAGCTGGTGGGCAAGAAGAACTCAGCAATTCAGTGACATTGCAGTGGCAAAGGCTTTGTCTGTCATCTTCCTGTGCTGGTGACAGTGGTCCAGCATTAATGCCCCAATTCTGCGCTGTGAACAAACCTCAGGAAAGGAGGTTACTCAGTGCTGGATGTTGATACAACTGTGCCAAGGCCTACATTTGATTTAAATCTCTCCTGGTTTATATGACTTTTGTGCAAAAGTAACGAAGAGTTGCTTGAGCGAAAAGTTACGGAAGTGCAAGGATGGTCAGGACCTGTGCCAAAGCTGTCCCAGCTTCATCCAGTGGGGCCATGCAACTGGTTTTACTGGTTGAGATGGAAAGTTGAGTGTGAAACTCACTGCATTTGGAAATGCAGGTGGAATTTATTTGACCCTGTTCAAGTGCAAATAAGTGTCAGCTGTATTTGTATGAGTGTAATTGGAGTTTATGCTTTGAATTTGCAGAGTATTCTTTTTTCTTTTTTTTTCTTCTTTTTTTTAAATCCAAAAAGTTCTCCTTTTTCTGGAGGAAAATGCACATACTGCTTTGAATTTAGACTCTGTTGTTTCCAGTGGAGTGTGACTTGCTGTAAAGGAGAGTTAAACAAGTGCCACACACCTGCAAAAGTGTGTCTACAAATATGGGGCTGCACACCTTTTCTAGATATATTCTTCTACCCCAGAAACACTTAGGAGTAGTCAAGAGTAAATCTCTGTATTAAATGTGAGACAATAAAGCCATCACTCAGCGCTGATGATAACTAGGAAGGCAGTAAACTGTGTGTACTGGTGTAATGTTCAAAACTGGGCTGGCTTTGTGGTGACAGCCCCCATCTGCTATCTGACTTGCCACTTTTGAGAGTTTGGTTATTAAACAAATTAATGGAGCAATTTACATTTCTTACTCACTCAACATTAGCAAGTGGATTGCATTTCCTAATTAGCCTATAAGGAAATGGATAATAAAGCTTTTCCCAAAAAATATGCGTTGCCGA
The DNA here is from genome assembly GCA_013397095.1 of Sterrhoptilus dennistouni. Lineage (NCBI taxonomy): Eukaryota > Metazoa > Chordata > Aves > Passeriformes > Zosteropidae > Sterrhoptilus > Sterrhoptilus dennistouni. The sequence goes on from VWZU01010240.1 coordinate 238,534, forward strand.
CTCTCGCACCTTACTCCAAATTTTCTCATTTTTTTAACCTGCCAAAATGAAATAAATGTCTGCTGGGGGTATGAAGAAAGTAATTCTTTCTTCTTTAGCTTCCTTTTAATTAACTTTTAATGTGTGTTGTTACTCAGGGATCATTCCTTAATACTAAATGTGTCTGAAACAGAAAAGACAGATTTAAATGATTTAGATAAACATCTGCTGAACACAGGGGCATCAAATTACAAATTCAGAAAAACAGTGGCTTTCTGCCAGCATTCACAGACAAAAAAAAAAGCCACAAAAAATTGTTTTCCATTTCTGTAAATCTGCTTCCCTTGTGTATATGAGCTTAGAAGAAATGATCAGTTCTTTAGGTACAGGTAGCATGGATTGCAAATGGTGCTTACATTATATATATATAAACTTCCTGAATAGCGCCAAACTGCTCTGTAAGCATCACCAAAGTAGCAGGGATTTGGATGGAGGAATAAAAGTCAATGCTTTGACTTGTTCTGGAGCAGCCCTCTTTTCCTTAATTTAAGACCAAGAAAGGGAAGTGTTCCATAGTTTCTACCTACCTGATTATATAAAGTTAATCCATACTGGTGTTAAATAACTCTGTTTAGATAAATTGGTTCTGTCTTTAGCAATTTAGAACAATCTTCATAAGTAATGTGCAGTAAGAGGGTATTAAAATAATTGCCTGCTATTTATTTTCAGCAATATTCAACTTCAGAAATGGCATAAGAAAAAGAAATATTTTGCGGCATTCTCAAGATTTCCAATAGTTGAATCAATACAGTAAACACAATATGGTTTTCCAAATAATTACAGAGGCTAAGGATATGTTACAGACCTAAACACAAAATCACTCTTAACATGGTTAGAATATTATCTGATGGGAGAGAATTTAATCATAAAATCCTGATTGATCCAATTATTTCTGTGGAAACATCTTTATTTTACAAGCTCCTCTCACATGCTGGGTAGCATCCCAGTGGAAATTTTCTCCATCCCCAGCAGGGAGGGCTCAGAGCAGATGCCCAGGAAGGGTTTTTGAGGTGAACAGAGCTCAGAGCTCAGGTGGTTCTGTCAACAATTTTATTCTAGAATAGAAGTAGAAATAGAACTTGGATCCCATATCTTGTATCAGGATGTGTGAAATGGGTCACTTGGGCACTTGTACCCCCCATGAGCTGTGTTCTGCTGTCTCCAAGATTGGGTGATTTGGATTAGCAGGAAAAGTCAATAGGTTTAAAACTTTCTGTGTATCAACTCTGTTCTGCAGAACCAGACTCTGATATTAGTCTACAGAATTCTGGATATTCCCCTCTGACAATTTTGATCTATTTTTCAGTTTCTAAGAATATGCTTACATCTTAACTTATTAATATTTTAGAACAGAAAGTTGCTTTGATTCAGTAAGCCTTAACTTTATAAAAGGTGTTTTTCAGCACTGCTGATACTATTTTTCCAAATTCGTGTCAGCTGGTTTATTTAAACTGACCTGCTCCTTGATCAGGGTTATTGGTAGAAAAAGTCTATTTCCCACATTGTCAATTCTTGCTGACAACACTTCTGTTAATAACAGGATGCAAATTAAATCATGAGAGAAAGCATAAATATGAGTGAAATCAGAGCTGGCTGCTCAGGACTGTTCCCAGCTCTGGAGTAACAGTGTGTTCTCATTCCTTCTGGCTGCACCCACGATGGCCCTTACAAAATTCCTGTCCTGATGAGAAGTGTCCCACAAGTGAGGGGTCGCCCATTGCATGCCCAGATTTTTTTCCTATTGCATGGACCCTACTTTGCCAAACCCCACATAATGCCATGACCAAAAGCAGGCAGAGTGATCTAAGTGATGACTTCCAGACAATATAAATGAGGTAGACCTTGCTCCATCCTCTGTCAGTGTTACTGTCCCATTTTTGAGAGGGATCTGGGATGGAACAAGAGGGAAGATGACAGTGTAGAGTAGATAAATCATGTTATACTTCCCTCCCAGATAACTATGGATGGTGCAGGTTAAGAGAGAGAAAGATGATAGAAAGATAAAATCAAGGATAAATGAAAAATAAGTAGTAAGAGAGATCAATATGAAAGCAAAGTAAGCAGTGGTGTCAAGAGAAAAACAGGGCATAAAAGAGCTGAAGGAAAGGAAACAGCTAACAAAAAATCAGGATATATTATATATTTTTTGTATCTGTTTTCTGCTTGGAAGCTTCTACCAAATAAAAGGCTCTGTAATAGTGATTGATTTGTAATCTCTGGTGTCACTGCTCTCACTTCCCCTAAAGCCTTCTGGAGGCTGGCTGTTGAAAAGTATGAATTGCAGCAAAGAAATGGTTCCTGGCAAAAAGAGGGATGGGCAATCAATTCCCTTCCTGCCAGGCAGGGCTCTCCCTCCCGTCACATTTGCTGCCTGGTGTCCTGTCTGCAAAAAGTCACCAGTCATGGTGCCCAGGGAGGACACAGGGATACCAGGATGACAAATCCATCATTCCCATTGGTGCTGAGCCCACCAGGAAATGCTGAAGACAAACACCATGTCTTGAGTTGGGTAATTCAGTTGTTTTTCAGGATGAAGCAAAAATTGGGTGGCTTTTCAGGACTCAGAGTTCCCCCTGGCTAGTGGTCCCTGGGGGGATGATGCCCAGCTGAAGAGTGGGTTTGTTGGCAGCAGAAGTTGCACTCAGGCTGCCCAGGACACATGCCTGGGGTGGGCTCCTGTGCCACTGGAGAACTTCCAAGGTTTTCTCTCCCTCCCATGTCCCCAAGGCACTGGGAAGACAGCATTTGAGGAGAAACATGGAGTGTCTGCTTAGGAGCAGGAACAGCAGAGGCTGCTGGTCCAAGGGGAAGATGGGACTGGAAGGGTTTACTGGCAGTTGTATCCTCAGGGAGCAGAATTAGTCTGTGGGAGGAGGAGAACACAGACTGAAATTCCAAAGCAGAACAGCCTTGGGACAACGTGCCAGGGCACCTGCAGCAAAAGAGGGAGCACATTCCCAGGTGTGAGCTCCTCCCTCCTCTTCTGAGGCCAAGGAACCAGGCCAGGGCCTTCAGCAAGAGGTGAGGAAGAGGAGGTGAAGGCAGTGGGTAGGAGGTGTCCTTGAACCCCGTTGTGATGCTCCAAGGTGGGCTACAGGTGTCCATGGAACCTGGCCATGAGGTGGGGTGGGAGGCTGGGGATGAGCCCATCCTGCTCCCACCTACCTCAGCAAAGGTGCTCTCAGCCCTCCTGCTGGGGCTACAGAAGGAATAAATAAAAACGTGGAAAAGGAATTACTAAAACTGTCCCTTGATAACCAAATGGTTGATCATAAATTGGAGTGTCTATGCAAATGAAGTAAATAATTAAAAACTCCAAGAACAGCATTGACTAGGTGGTTGATGGCTGGCAATTATAAACGCTGAATTTTTAATATGCATACATCTAAGGAGCCAGTAAAAATTAGCTCCTAGACTAATGGACTTGCCTTTCTTCCAAGGCAGAATTTTAATGAGAGCATTATTTATAGCAGAGACCAAGAACGAGCATTTTCTTGCTCAGTCTCATTTCTTCTTTGCTGGCACTTTATTCATTAACCTCTGAACTTCTCTAGAGAAGAAAAATGCCCTACACAGTGGAGGGCAAAGATCACCCTGACCCCCCGAAATTAGTCACGGTTCGGGTATTGTTAAGAGAGTTACGTCTTCTAACAAATAATATTCATAAAACCCTGTTGGTGATATGTCCTCATTTCCTGCTGGTTTCTGGGTCATTTATCTGCAGTTCAGTTCACTGAAGAGAAAATGAACAGAGTGTGGTGTCTTGTAGTGCAGAGCTTCTTGTGCCATCTTGTCTTGTACCAAGCAATACCATGAGATTTTAGAGTTTTATTGGAAAATTTGCAGAACTGGAATCTAAGTTACAGGTCATGTGCATTTTGAAGGGCTTTATGTGCTTTCCTTTTGAGCTTCATTTTGTGAAATATTTTTGTCATGGTTATTTTTTTTTCTAATTGAAGAAAAAACACTCTATCTTTTAGTAATCAGTAGTGCTCAGGCTTAAATTGAGAAGTACAAAACCAATGAAATTAGTGAAAAGCTTTACTTCTCAGCTCAGGAGATGACTGTGTGTGCTGACCCTAGTGATGAGGGAGACAGGAAAGGAGAATGAGCAAAAATGAAAATGGTATGTTGAGGGGTTGTTATCCAACCCAAATGAAAGCATTTTATCAAAAAAGGCACTTCTCATTTTAAAAAGATATATATTTTTTGGCCTTTGCCTTCTGAAAAGGAAAAGCTGAGTGTGCACTTCATTCTTTGATAATCAAAATCATGTGTTAAAAATGTTGACCTGCAAAGTTCTTCTAACTGTGTTCTTGAACTTGGGTGTTCAAATGGCTGAGCCCAGAGAAGATTTCTGCATAAGAAGTCCCATTTAACCTAGAAGATGCCTGAACCTTTCTAGGGAGCAGAGTTGTCAATGTGCATGTCTAATGCAGATCATTTTTTTTCTGAATTAATTTTTAAATCTCTTTGGGTTTTGACAGTAATATCTGCTTTGAGATATGTCTGTGTATCTTAGGAAGTTGTCAGATCCACGTCTGATTCAGGAACTGTTTCATCTTGCTGAGATTGGAGGGGATTGGGAATGTTGGTAAGTTTCCATCACCTTTAAGAGGATACAATGTGAATGGACATCTCATTGCATATAATGGCACCATACAAGATGTCAAAATGCATTCCATATATTTTTGATATGAAAAGCAAGTTTAAACTGGAGAACATGAAATAATAGTGGGGACAGCAGAGTAACTGTTCAGTAAGAGAACTTTCCTCGCTTGTAGCTGATTTTGTGTGGAACTGAAGGAGAAAACTGGAGCAGATGTACCAGGGCACAGCGCTGCCCATGATGGCAAGTTGAAACTGGGATAGAAAAGAGGTCTTTTGTCCAGTGTTACTTGAGTGGCCTGAAGGTGACTGGGAAAATGAGAAGTCTGAGCCATGAATTCTCCCATCAGTTCCTGTGTTTGAAGCACATCAGGGCTGGTGACTCTTAGGGAAACATCCCCTTGCAAAGCCAGGCAAGGCAGGATTGCAGTGCTGAGGGAAGGTCTGAATGAATTGAACTTGTGAAATGCTCCTCTGGTTTTCCCTTCCTGCCCTAGTCTTGGTGGAATAGCTCCGAGGTCTGCTTGTTTTCCATGTCTGAGCACAGAACTCCTTCTCTAAGCCTATGCTACATGTGCCCAAGCTGGCACTTGATTTCCATTCTTTCTTCCCTGCTCTTGGATTTGCTGCAAGTGTACTTGTTTCACTCATTACACACAGTTTCACTGGAATTCCAGCTCTGAAAATCCTGGCTATTTTCTCTAATGAAGGATAAATAAGAGTGTCAACACATTTCATAACAGCTACTGGAGAACTTTAGCAGACCAAACTTTGCAGGTTCTCCCTTGCTTGATTCAGTTCAAATTCCTGTGCTTTCCTCAGGTCCAGGTACTCACCAGAAGCACCCACAACTCCCAAAGCTGTTGTTAGTCCATGTGGGAGCCCCTTGCCCCTGCACAGTTCCCCCAGGAACATTTTGGGAATGCAGGGAATTGGTACCTGCCTGTGTCTTGGAGCCCCTTCTCCAGCCTTGGCTCTTCCCTGCCTGTGGTTCACATGGGCCAGGGGCTTCTCCCACTTAAGGGTTTGTCCTCCAGCCCAAATTTGTGCTTTAGCCTGACCCAGCCTTGGTGTGAACTTGTTGTGTGGGCAATAACACGCCCAGATTTTATTGGGCATGCCCTGTTCTCCAAGGCTGTGTGCAGAGGAGACCTTTCAAAAAGAAGCTGGGAAGTGATTTCCTGACAGATCTCTGCCCAGATGTAGTTCCTGCAGGGAGCCCTTTCATCCACCAGCCAGTCCAGATGCTGGCAAAAGCCACTCTGCTCCCATTTGAACTGGGGGCTTTTCAAGTTCTTTCTTGTATTTCATTTCTCCTCTGATTATTACATTTTTATTCTTTCTGTCTTGAAAGGCTCATGGCCTTTTGTAACTGCATGTCCTTCTTCCCTTCCATGAGGACTTCTTTTCTTTAGAAATACTGAATATATTGCAGAAAGTAAAAGTAGAAAGCTTTTGTTTTGCCCTCAGCCAGCCGAGGGCTTGGCAGCTACAGGCTCCAAAGCGGTGGGAATGTGAGGAAAGAAAACATAATGGCAAAGAAAAACAAAGAAGTGACTTTCTAAATTGTGAAACGTTGCGAACAGGAACGTTTCATATTTCCACCCCTGTCAATGTAAGCATTCAACAACAAATCAATAATGCTCAGCAGGCAGTGGTTCCCTTCCTTATTTTAATCTCAGTGGCTCATCCTGGCATCAGGAGAGCAGCAGTGCCAGGAAAAGGGAATGATTTCTATCAGGATTGTATTGCAGCTGCCCCACCCTCTTTCCCAAGACAAATTCCTGGGGGTTTTGAGGCTTTAAATTTATTTCTTGGAGAATCAGAACACAGGCATTTGTTTCCTCCCTGGCTGCTCCTCCCACCACAATGCTGAAGGCTATGCAGTTCTCTTGGTTGCTTCACACTTCAGTTTCCAGGGGCTTTGCCATAGTGCTGTGGCTTCTCAGCATAGGAAGGTTACCATTCCCAGGGCAGAGGAAATAGGAAGAGAAAAAAGTCCCAATATCAGCTTCTGAGCGACGAAGGTCTGTGTTAGAAACCCACCCATTCAACCACTGCATGGAACAAGGGCAGATACTCATGAAAAGAAGCTTCCAGATGGGTTGGGGTGGGGAATACATTAATTAAAGCACTCTGCAAAATACTGGGTGAAGAAATGAATAAGATTTCCACTCCATTTTATGCTACACTGAGCATTTTTTTGACCTTCAAACAGTAGATGGAAATGTGGTGTTGAAAGCATTCATACACACAGGGAGTGCAGCTCAGTGGTTTCCTCTGCAGCTCTTCACAGGGGGAAAAAAGCAGGAGAAATATGATGGTGTTCCCATATTTGCAGCTGTAGTTGTTTAGAGCTCAGGCAGACTAACATTAACAAATGATGATAATTAGGCTTGATTTGCATATTAAAATTGTCTTAATTAAACACTGATTCAGTAAACGTTTAAAGGCTGTAATCGATCTTTTGCAGGCGCTCTTGGTTATTTATATGATCTAATAAAGGCTGGAGGCTTTGTTAATGAGCCCTCTATTTCCTGACTTGTATGTGTCAATGAGATTATTTCACCGACAATTACAGAGCCGGCTGCTGTTAATAACTCACCAACCCCAAGGCTGAGATTCTTTTGTCTGAGGCTCCTTTAGTGGGACCCTGCTGTTTACATCTCCTTGCTGCTCAGACAAGTGCCACAGCCCTTCCTTTCCTGGGGAAAGAAATCCCAGGCAGAGGTTTCACAGGGAGATTTTGTGACTGGAAAATGAAGCTGGCGGTGTCCTGCAAGCTGTTTGAATAATGGATCTAATATTTATACAGCACTGAGCTCAGTCATAATACATTCAGTCCCAGATCTAATCCTGGCAACTCTGACAGGCTGAACTTTGTGAGAAACTTTTTTTAATTTAAGAGGTAATGCAATCATGCTGTAATTTTACAAGGGGCTTCTGAAAAGGCTGCCAGGAGTTTTGCTTCCCTTCAGTGTCACTGCAATCTTTTGCCAGGACGTGACTGTCTTGGGAAAAGGTGCTAAAACAGGTTGAAGAGCTCTTGCCTCTCAGTTGCTAAATGTTGTTATCACCCCTGACAGAAGCATCCTTGGAAAATTTCATCTTGCTTTGGCATGATTTTTTTCAATATTTTTTCTTATTTGACAGCTTCTTGCACATGAAAGATTATGTATTTATGTACATACATATAACTTTTTAATGACATGTGTTTAAGTTTTTAATTTTGTTGTGGAGTGTTCCCACTAAAGATTTTCTAGTTAACCCCTCTACTCCTGCTTCTTTGGAGGTGACATAAATAGCTGCATGCTCTGGTCCCATAAGTCCAGTCACCAGCTCTGCTGCCAGTATTGATGGATTAAAAACTATATTTGCTCCTATGTCATTTCAGTCATTAAGTTTATTGGGAGACATTAATAAACTCAACAAAGCTAAAACACGAGAGTATATTTTAATTATTAAAATAATCAAAGTGGAGTGATCAATAAACTCTTTAAAGCAAGTAGGAATTTCAGAATTGGTGTTTTGCTTAACTCCATTTGTATCAGGACTGAATACAGATTTTTATTTGGAGCGGCAGTGCTATGACAAAAATAAAGCTTAGATATACAGCAGACCTACTAAAAATATGACTACTCCCATCACTACCCAGAACTTCTTGCAATAGTTTCTTTTTTCTCTAGAAAATTCTATCGTTGAAAATGTTGGCATGAATTTGATTTCAAATATTGTAGAATTCTGAATTTGAAATTGCAGAAGATTAGGAATATTTTTGATGGGCTTTTACAATATTTTTTTTCCTTTCACTCAGAATCTCTGGGCAGTGTAAGCAGGATCTGGTGTAGAGAACCTGTGGACAGTGTGTTTGTAAGAGGTGATTGCAATGTTTTCTCCTCTTCCACTGGTGTTTTTTTCATTTTAATTTTGATGTCTAAAGACTCTTTTTAAACTACACGGCCACTTTTTTTCTTATTTTTATTTTTTCTTGCAGGGACCTCTTTTTCCATTGAATAATTTCTTCAGTGGTTCTAGCCAAATATTCAGGAATCTCTTCTCTGATCCTGGTTATTCAGGTCAACAAAGCTGTTATTCCCAAAGCAGCAGTAGTTGAGAGAAGCAGATCATGGTGAGCCAGTGGTGTGCTCTCTCCTTCCATTCAGATCCTGGTTTCTTTGCCAAGCCCCTTCTTTGGGAAGCCAGTTCCCTTCCTGTTGGTTAATGGAGAATAGAGATCAAGGATAGTGATCAGCCTTTGCAAAGCTGTTCAGCAGTGCTGGTTGGTGGAGGAAAACTGCAGCCATGTTCTGTTAGCTTTGCCCTTTTCTGTTGTTCTTATTTTGGTACTTTTTGCTGTGCATCTGCCATTTGAAACCTGGCTGAGATGCACTTGATGTGTGGCGACTGCCAGAACAAAATTCATACTGTGAATGCAGCAGGCTTACAAATTCCTTTATTCCAATAGCAGTAAACCCTCTCCCACTGGCTGTCAGACAAGTAAGAACTTTGATCTTACTGGCTTACTCTTGAGTTATGCTGACTCTTTGAAGAGAAGAAATTCTTTAACTTTTTCCTTTCTTTTTTTAAAATGTTTGTGCCTCTTCCCTTATCTTGCTTAATAAACACAGTTGTGAACATACCTGCTTTTATCTCTATACTGGCTTTTGCAGTTAAAGCCATTTGCTTTTTCCTTTCTCTTGCTATGAAAAAGAATAAAAATTGTTCTGATAGTAATTCACAGAAGGCAACAATTTGGCATTTTGGCCAAAATTTAGCTTCCATTTTTAAGAGCACTGAAGCCCTTCAGACTCATATGCAACTTCTCGTAGTCAGGTAGGGAGGAAATTACTTCTCACATGTGGAGCTCTCAGTTTTTCTTATATATAATTAAATTATGTATTCATTGTTTTATTCTGCCTTCATATAATTTAATTTTCAAAGCCAACAGAAATGATTTTGCACTTTCTCTATGCTTGCACTACACTCATAGCTTTCCCAGTTATATTCCACCAGCAGCTTCTGCTCATTTATAATTCATCTTTTTTGATCTTTTTTACATTAAAGTAATAGAGCTCATGGTGTTTAATTTTAGGCAGCCCTACCAGGTTCCTGTCATTCAGGCATTGCTCTCCTGGAAATGGCTGCTCTGTTTTGCACAGCAATGGAATGCCAAGTTAATTGAAAGCGCTGCAAAGTCCCGGGGTTAATCTGCAGCTAAGGATCTCCAGCACATTACTCACAGCAGGATTTCCCTGGCCATCCCTGCCCTGCACTGCTGATCCTTCCCTCCCTGGAGCATTGAAACTCCAGGAGTGACCCTGGACAGGAGGAATGCAGTTACGGGATTTGGCTTTACTGGTGCTGCCAGGGGATGTCTGTTCCAGGATCCTTAGGATGATGCAGCAGCTCCTGCTAATGAATCCATCTGCCAATACCAACCAGGGCAGTAATACACAGCTCTGCTCTCACTGAAGGAATTTCAATATCTTGGGGGGATTTCTTTATTTTCCTGTAGAGGAGTGATGGGTGCAGCAAAGGCACTTCTCCCTGCCCTCGCTGCCTGTCCTGCTAGGGCCATGCAGGTGGGACTGTGCTCATATGTGATCTCTTCACTGGAGGTGACATTTCTCTCTCTTCACAGGAGCAGGTGCAGGAAAGGATCTGCTTCCCATAAAACCTTTGTTCCTCCTTATGCAGCTGGAAGTTTGATGTCTCTTACAGGCGCTGAGTGAGGAGAGAATCCCACACGGTCATGTCTGTTTAAATACTGCCTGTGGTTACAGTTTTCTGCAGACTGCAGTACAAAAATCCAAGTGTCAGTAGAAGACAAAAAGATAATTCACTTTCATCTTGAGAACAAAGCTGAACAGAGGAGCTTTTTTCAACTTTTTTAATTCATGAAACATTTATTTTTGAGTCAGGTTATATTATGCTGGCAAGAGTATAACCTGTCAGCATTTCTACTATAAACCCCTGTTTTTAAGGGTTTTTAGGAGAGCCTTAGAGGTTCACTTTGAACAGATTTAGCATGCAAGGTCTTGGCCTAGAAACATACTTCTCATCCCAATTATGAAAAATTAATATGCCTGCATCATTGGTGCAAAAGGTATATTGATACTGCATTCTAGTGAAAGTTCAGACCCACAAATGAGGTAATTCAGGGTTCATTAAGTTATTTTTTATATTTAGTAGCAGTTGTTACTAACTGTGAAGTGAAAGGAAGGCTGGTCTGTGATGAAAAGCATGAGGGGCTTAGCTGGCAGGCTGAGCTCTCTTTCTAGTTTTTATTACTCACCAGATTGAGAAAAATGCTGCTTCTCAAGTTTTTAATGTATGAAAGTTGTTATAGAAGTTCATGCATTTTAAAGAGATTCAGAATTATTTTCCATTTCTTTGGGAAGATGTAGTGAATAAAGTTGTTTTTTTAAAGAAGAACCCAGCGGCTGATGTAGTTCAGTTTTGGTGCACACACCTGCCTCTGTGAATCCCTGTGTAACAGAGCACACAGAATATTTTATTTTATATTTTATTTTATTTATTTTATTTTATTCCCCAAAGAAGAGATTACAAAACACCTGAGTGATGCCCTGGCCTTACCCCTGGTCTAACATCCAGAAACCATCTCTGTGTGATTCTTCCCCCTTGGGTCTATTCCAAGTGACAAGAACAGAAGCAAACTTTGCACTGAAGGCTGTGTGGTCAATTTTATGGAGCAAACCCTGTGGTGACAGATGGTAAAACCCTTCTCCAGATTTGCTCAGTGCTCAGACCCTGCACTCACTGTGCCCGTGAAGCCCCTGGGTGTAACTGGGTGTGGTTCTGCCCTGCTGGGAGTGGAGCCCTCAGGGTGGGACAGGGTGGGGCAGATGGAGAGAGCAGGGCTGGCCTGGGGGACACACACACCTGGGGTGTGCAGGGGGCTGCCGGATGAGTTATTGACACTGAATAGCCTGAGCTGGAAGGGACCCACCAGGATCATTAAGTCCAGCCCCTGGCTCTGCAGAGGCACCTCAGCCCTCCCACCCTGTGCTGAGAGTGTTGTCCAAATCTCCTGGAGCTCTGGCAGCCTCGGGGCTGTGCCCATTCCCTGGGGAGCCTGGGCAGTGCCCAGCACCCTCTGGAGGAAGAACCTTTCCCTAATATCCAACCCAAATCTCCCCTGACACAACTTCAGGCCATTCCCTCAGGTCTGTCATTGGTCCCCACAGAGCAGAGATCAGTGTCTGCGCCTCCTCTTCCCCTCACAAGGAAGTTTCAGGCCCCGATGAGTCCCCCTCAGTCTCCTCTGGCTGAACAGACCAAGTGCCCTCAGCTATTCCTCATGTGGCTTCTCCTCAAGGCCCTTCACCATCTTTGTTGCCCTTTGGATGTTCTCTGATAGCTTAACATCTTTCTTACATTGTGGCACCCCAAACTGCCCCCAGCACTGGGGGTGAGGCTGCCCCAGCCCAGAGCAGAGCAGGACAATCCCCTCCCTGGCCTGGCCTGGCCGTGCTGGGCCTGATCCCTCAGGACAGGGATGTCCCTCCTGGCTCCAGGGCACTGCTGACTCAGATCCAACTGGCCAGGATCCCCAGGTCTCTTTCTGCGATGCCTCTTCCAGTTGTCTCATTCCCCAGTCTGTCCATACACCCAGGGTTGCCCCATCCCAGGTGCACTTTCCCTTGTTGAACCTCTTAGGCTGGTATGGGCTGGGAGAGAGGAGCTGCCTTACAGAGGAGAAGGGGCAGATGTTCTTAGGCCCTTTCCTCCAGTTTTTGTGCTCACCCATCCTCTCCCATGGAAATGAGTTTTCTCTCTCCTAAACATTACCTTTTGCTCTCATGAAGAGATCCGGGTCCCTTTTGATGTCTCCATGCTCCCACTTCATGGCAAGGACGAGGCTGATTCCCTGTGGCGCAAAGGGACGGCAGAGCCACAGTTCTGCTGGATCTGCCACGTTCCCCCTGGAGCTCCCCAGGGCTGGCTGAGGCAGACAGGCCATGTTGGGAACAGGAAGGATGAGAAGGGAATGAGAAGGATGCACAATTTTAATTTTGCACTTTGCTTTGAAAACCGAAGCCCTTGGACAAATCCAGCAATGAAGATTGAGAGGAGGGTTAGACCTTCCCAGTGAGTCAGTAGCCAGAAATCACAGTACCCTGAACATTCCCTGCTTCAGGAAAAGTTCAGGTCCAGCCAAGGGAGCTTCCAAAACACTACAGTGTTTGATTTGCTGGGAAAATTCTGCCTATGTAAGCTCAGAACTTTCATTTTCCCCCAAATACAATTAAACCTTCCATGAAGAACTGTTGGGAGGTTTTGTTTGTTTTTAATAAAGAGAACGAGGTGAACATTTCCGCAGCTGAGTGCTTCGTGGTTTGAACACTTTTCTCAGTTTAGTCCCTCTGAATTAACATTACTTCTTTGAGTTAATTTCTAAATGAACCAAGAAATTACAAATAAATCTCCTATCTGAACACTGTTTAGATAAATCTCCTACTCAAATGTTGTTATCTAAAAGCTCATATCAAACTCATAAAGATAATTACCTATTGTGACTAGGATATTACACCCAGCTTGATCTAATGGATTTGTTGTCTTGATTCTGGACTTGCAAAGTAAGTTTGTTCATGTCAAATGCTCATGTACAGCAAGGCATTCAAAATCCAGAAAGAGCAGAGTTTGAGAAACATGAGTAGCTTTCAAATGACACCCTGCTGGTTTTGGCTGTGTTTTCTCTAGAGGTGCTTGCAGTATGGCTTGTTAAGTTTGGGAGTTTTATTTTGTTGCTGCTGAAATGGTAATTAAAATAAGTATAGGAAGATTCAGCTGCTGTGTTACATAGTTAAAGGTTGAACTTAATTACTGCAATGCAAAGAACCAAAGAAGCAAATTAATTATGATTGTCTTCAGCCTGTCTTGTCTTACCCTGGTATTCCTATATCTATGTGGATACACAATAGAGAGGATTTACAGCAGAATTTTACTATTGATTCCCAAATCTTGGGCTTTTATCCTTTGAAAGTAGGAACAAAAAAATAATTTGAATTTAGAAACCTTGTTTAACTACTTTTGCAGCAGGATTACTGCTTGCAGATCCATAGCTCCAAAGATCAGGCTTCTTTTCCACAATACCATATTTCAGTCTAACAAAGGAATGTTTTCTCTCTCAGGAGTCTTTTAGGTAGCTCCAGTCCAAGGCAGGCAATTAATGCCTGTGTTCAGTGGAAGCTGAGAGGTTGATAGGCTCCACAGCATAATGCCAGGATGTTTCTAACCACTGATTCTAATGTTAATTTCTGGATTTCAGACCAGAAAATTATATGTGTGTGTGCATGGGTGAATAATAATTTAAAAAACCCCAAAATCTCAACCATGCAGAACACTTCATATTTTGTTTTCCTTGAATGTTGCTGTTATCTGTGTATTTCCTGCAGAGGAAGAATGTATGGTTATTAATATAATTGGACAATAGCTCAAGGAAGGAATGGAACTCAGATTTCCTCCATTAACATTTCAGTCAAGACTCAGTTGACAATAATAATGTGTTTTCCATGATTTATGCTGCTGGAGTGTCCCATAGAATGGGACTGGATAGACCCCATGGGTTAAAGGTGGGGGAAATGGGCTTTTTTCACTACCAGAGTTCTGCTCTGTTGTTTTGTTGCTGCTCCTGCTCCCAGTTTGTGATTGTTCCCTCTGTAAGGGGTGGTGCTCAGTGAGACCTACAGGCTATAGCAAAAGGCCATAATTTTCCCCTGAGAACTGTCCTAATGCCAATCTCCTTCTTTTTCCTGCTCTTCTCCTTGTGATACAATTCCCAATTGTTCTTGCTCAATTTGAACCTTAAAGAAATTCATTGAAATGACAGATGCACTCAGGTGGTTGTGGGCACCCTGTTCAGTTCCACAGTGCATGAAGCACAGGTGGTGCTATAGTGGATTATTTTATAATTAAAGCCTGAAAAGAAGAATGCATGTGCAAAAGGGATTTCACTTACTTGCTGCAGAGCTCTTGGTGCTGAAAGCTCCATGCTGACTTGAATTCTGGTCCACAGAATATCTATTACTCTTTGGTTTTTTCTTGAGCTATTACAGCTAAGTAGCAGCTTTCCAGATTTGTTTTTATGTTTGCAAAATTCAGATTTCCCAGTGTTGGTAAAGAAAACCTGAGCTGTGCGCTGAATAAAAATAAAGTGGCATCTTGGAAATTAAGTTTTGATAGTATTGAGAAACACTTTGCAGAACTATTGCCTTTGTCTCACTTTTATTATCATTATTATTACTTTTATTAAAATCCTTTTCAGAGGGCTTATACTGAATTGACTTCTGGAGGGAAAGCTGAAAGTTAACATCCATTTTGTGTGGCACCCGTGTTTGGTTTTCTTTTTTCCACTGATTTGTGGCAGCATGCCTTTTCTGTGTTTGTGGGAAGGTTACTCTGTGTGTGTATTGGTATTTGAGAGTGTCTGAGGGTAAATACTACACCCTGCTGAGCAGCAGCAGTTATTTTACAAGGGCTGCTTTTGACATGCAAAACATGCACCAGCACTTGGTTTGTTACCCTGGGCTGGGTGCAGTCGATATCACTGCTGGGCCACAAGGTACATCTGTGTCCTTGACATTTTTTTCTCACTAGATTGCTTATGTGTGTTTGGTTATCTTTGTCTCCAATCATGTTACCTTTATCAAATTAATTTGCCTGTCAGTCTTAGGGAATTTTGTGTCATCTCACTTCTGTTCCAGCAGTGAATTTGTAATTGGAAAGTAATTATTTAAGTTTTCCTTGTATCAGCATTTATTGGTTCATGTTTTATTACTTAGAAATCGCAGAATCACAGGATCTGCTGGGCTGGAAGGGATCCATTGGGATCATCAATCCAGCTCCTGGCCCTGCACAGACACCCCAACAATCCCACCCTGTCCCTTAATTAATTCCTTGAGCTCTGGCAGCCTTGGGCTGCACCCATTCCCTGGGGAGCCTGGGCAGTGCCCAGAACCCTCTGGGGGAAGAACCTTTTCCTGATATTCAGCCCATATCTAATATCTAACTTATAAATATTGCATACTTTGCAGTAATAATAGTAGGGGTTTTGGAGTAGGTTTTTCTTAGCATTATTTCCCCTTGTAACTCTGTTGGAAACTATGGAGGACTCAAGAACTGTGCTCTGGCAACCTTTTTATGCTTAAAGTGGATGGTGTGCTCTTTAAATACAGAGCTTTTAATAGTTCAGAGCCTTTTTCTCTTGTTGCTTTGCAATCCTTTTGTGGAATAATACCAATTTCCTAGTATGATCACAACAGCCATGTGGTCTTGGAGCAGAAACTACTTCAACACAGAGAGGTAAATGAAAAATACAATGAAATACAAAATGGCACTTGCCAAAATTGTCTGCTCCCTTCTTTGGGTGACTTTTTTTTTTTAAGAAAAGGAATTCTGTGCAGCATTAAATTCTGGGCTTTATCACAGATTTGTATTCTAATGCCATATGAGTGAGACTGGAAAGAGCCTCCTTGGTCTCCAGGTCCAAGGCAAAAGATCACATACAGGAGAAGGTAATTTATTTCCAGACTTTTCAAGGAGCTTCTTATAGTAATGAGGTTTGTTTTTTTTTTCTATCCCCACTACTCAGAGTGCAGTAAGTTTTTGTATCTCACTGTTCAAGAACTGTCTTCTAATTTTCCTCTGGAATTTATCTGCAGATAATGAATCCCCATATGTTCCTGCGTCAACACTGCTCCTCAGCCTCAACAGCTCCTTTCCCTTTTTGCTCTTAACCCCTGAGATATTTGCAACAACAATGTAATCCCCTTCAACTGCTGCTTTGTTGGGCTGAGTTCTCCTAAGTGCTTCAGAGATATAATATGAACCACAGAGCATTATCGAGGAGTGTCCCTCCAGAATTACTCTGTGGTCAGACCTCATTAACCGCTCTCTGAAAGGCCTTGCTGCAAACACTGAGAACATGCTGCCAGACATGCTGATGATAAAATGTACGGGGTTTTGTCAGTGAAAAAGAGAACTCTTAAGGCAGAAGAAATTTTTTTTTCATTCATTTTTTTCATCAGGAAAATAAAAATGGGATTAAGCTGATGGTTTAAACCCCAAAAGCATGACAGAGGTATGATTAACCTACGTTACCCTTGCTCCTGTGGGATTGGTTCAAGACCAGGATGACCAGTGGAATTTCAGATCTTGTGGTTGGGTTTTTTCATCTCTCCAGAAAAACGCAACAAATTGTCTTTCCATTGCAGTGTTAATAAAAGGTTTTATTAGAGGGAAAATTTGTTGTTCAGCATATGATTGCACTGCTCCAACCTGGGCTTCACTTTTAACAGGAATTATTTATTAACCCATGAAGCCAGTGGTTTCTATGAAAACGGAGAAGGGCATCTCTTTTCAATACCCAAGGGTATGTCTTGCCATCCTGAAGATTTCAGGGTTTTTCTGTGGTTGGATGGCTCCTGTACTGGGAGAACAAGCCAGATATCAGTGATGACATCTGACATATGTTACTGCACTATGTAGGTCACTTATGGCCTAATGTGAGAGATTACAAAAGAGAATTAATTTTGATTTCATGCCTATGATTCCTTAAGGAAGCCTTTAATGTTTTGTGTGGAATCTCAAGTGACATGTACTGACTCATGGCCTGAGAGCAAGAGCTGAGTGTTTTGGAAGGAGTGATTCCACCTTCTAATTCCAGCCCTCCAGCCAGGGAAATGGCTTTACCTGTGGATATTTGAATGCAGCTTTTCTGCTGGCTATTATGTGAAGTAAGGAGATACATCCTTAGTAATGGTGTGAAATGTGTTCCTGTTCCAGCAGCCAGGAGCTGGCTTTTTATCACAGTGTGTCTTGATTTTCACACAGCCATAAAATCAAGGTCTTTCTGTTTACACCAAGGCTATAGAATAACTTACATTGCTATAACTTATTTAAATGCTCCATTCTTGTTTCATTCCCAGGGTGTCCGTGTTCACACATTCCAGGGCCATGTGCATCCCTGTAACCATGCTACATTCAACAAGAAGGTACGTTCTGCAAATTTCGTTTTTCTTTTCCCTTTAACCATCATGTTCCTTACTCTGCCCCATACTGTCCTTCTCCTTGGTGACACAGAGACCTGTGGCTGGATTCAGAATCAATGGTGGCTCAGAGTGGCCCCACCTGCCAGCCAGACCAGAGCCCCAGTGCCTGTTACAGCAGAGCTGTCCCCTCCTTGCTGCTCCCTCCTTCCTCCTTTGAGCAGTGCATGATGTCTCAGCCATTTTCCTTTCTCTGTTGGGATCTTTGATTACTTTAATTAAATGAAATTTTTTGTTAGTTTTTTTCCCTGGCTGGTTGATTTATGGTTGTTGTGTGAAATCCCATTTTGACTGGGATTGGAGACAGACTGTTGTCTGAATGACTGAGAACTTTGGAAGGGGAGGAATTTCTCCTGAATGGCTCTTAGAGGCCATATGAAATACTCTGAAATGACCTAAACATTTGTGATCTATGATTCCTGCAGCTCTCCTGGCCACACTGCTCTTTAAATCTGGTGTGGAAGTGCTGAGGCATGTGCTGGTTTCTGCTGCCACTAGCAGCCTTTTCTCTCAGAGACCATCTTTCCTAAAAAATAACTTTGTGGTGTTCCTGCTCCCTGTGCTCCCACTGACACCTTCTTTACAGGCAGAGCAAGGTACTGTTTTTTTCCTGCAGGAGATCCTGAAAATTCTCCTCTTGCTCAGTATCAGCTGCTGCTGTGCCAACTGCTCTGCCAGCCCTGTGTGTTTGTAGGGCAAACCCCAGGGGCTGGCACAGCAGAAGGTGTGGGATAAGCTGATGTCAGGGAGGGGAATAGGAATTCCCAAGGCATCTTAATTCTTTCTCAACCATGTGCATGTATTTGACAGGCACAATCTGCCTCTCAGTGCCCTGAGACACTGGGGAACAGAGAGTATTTCACAGGAGCAAAGTGTGGTGAGGGAAATACTGTAGAGATACCACAGCATTGTCTTTAATATGAGTATTCATTTACAAAGGGCCTCATGTCACCTATAATTCTTAACAGGAAGCTGAAAGACCATACATTGATAACCTTCCAGATAAGCATGTAGTTTTGGTAAGGAATATAACAGTTGACGTTAACTCTAGGCTAAAATCATTGGTTAATATTCTCAGTGATTGAGTTAATAAAAATGGAACCATTTGGTGCAGCATTGGTCAAAGTGAGTGAGGAATGTAACTTCAGAAGCTGTGATTGCAGTTGTTGAGTTAACTCTGCTACTGAGAAATCAAGTAGTGGCCCTGAGTTGTACAAGTAGCAGTTGTCCCACTGGACAGCTAAGCAAGTGCTATATCTCAGCCAAATATAGCACTTGAGAACCATTTTCCTACCCTCTAGTGCTTGCTCACAAAAAAAATTAAAATATTCCACCCTAAGCAAGCTGATGAAGGTGTTTGGAGTATCAATATTTTTGTAAAAAATGCGTATTTTATGAGGAAAAATGTTTTTTATAGGAACAGTCATATTTTCAACAGTACTTTAATGGAAAAGATTTTGGACATTGATCATGGACTGTTTGGACAAAGTGCAACATTACTTCCAGAGTGTCCGACCTAATGCTGATACCTGGCTCAGGAAGTCTACAATAACAAAACTGAAGGCTGATTGCTGAAAAACCCTACTTAGATTTTTGGTTTGGATTTCTTTGTTTTGTGGGTGGGGTTTTTTGTTTGGTTGGTTTTTGTTTGTTTGTTTGGATTTTTTGTTGTTTTTTGTCATATTTTCTTATATCCTAACGTCAAGGGTCTGCACATCCCATGCTTGGTCAGAAGTGTTGCCTACATGGTCACACTCTGTGGGTGCAGAGATCCCGAGGGATTCACTCCTTTTTCTGCTTGGACATAGGTCAGTTTGAGTGGGTTCCTACATCAGGCTTGTGGTAATCCTGTCTCAGGCTCTTGGTGCCCAAAGGAGTTCAGAAAGAACATGAAATTCTAATTACACAAGAACAAGGAATAAATTTTCTAGTTAGATCAGAAAGCCACCTAGGCAGTGTGTCCAAATATTAAGGGGTGTTTTGGGGGAAGAGTATTGTGTGAAGAAGAAGCTAAAAAGGAGTAATGCATTTATACAAATTGAATAAATCCTCATTAAGCTCTGGGAAGCTGATTAAATCTGAGTTATTTACTACACCGTGTTTCTGAATCTGTAGTTAATAGTTGTTTGGGTTTTTTTGTTAAGTGGGCAAGGTTTGCAGCCATAACTCTTATTAGTGCTGATATTTCCTAATTAGCCTGTTCTCTATGGAATACAACTGCCAGCTTGGCACCTGGAATGTGCCCATTTGTTGGGACACAGGAGTCACAGCGCCCTAGAGAAACCTCTGTACTTGTGGTTATGTCAAGACTTAACAGATAACACTTCCAGCAGCATTTAAATCCTGCAGTTTTCCAAGTTGGCTCTCTGCCTGTGGAACGTTTGGGGAAAATTGACCAAAACTCACATAGCTGCTTTTGAATTGAGGACATAGAAAAATGCATCTTTCCTCCTAAAAGTTACTGTTATCTTCCCTCTTAGTCCCGTGTTTCCATAACACAGTAACTTTGTAGAGAAAAATGTTTCAGGTATTTATTTTGCACTGGGGTATGGCCCAAACAGCATTTCAGGTAAGCTCTGTACGTCCTTTGCAATGGTAAATCACCAATGCTAATAAGTATAAAGACTACAGATGCTTGGTTGAGTCATTAATTTAAAGTAGAACAAGGTTTGCTCCCTTATGTGTGTGTTTATGTGTGTTTGTGTCCAAATAAAACTATGCCAAGTGTCTGCCATGCTGTGTTTGTGTCATATCTGCAGGTTTAGGAATCACTACAGTGGTTATCAGGTTTCCCCAAAACAACAAAAAAGTAATTTTAGAATTACTGGTTATATTAGGAAAACCTAAAAGACTATAAAAAATATGCTTGGGAACAACTGCCCAATTTTACCTCCCCAGGACAAATGCAAGCAGCATCTGGGTCATTCCTCCATTGATTTACTGAAGGGCAAATAATGTCAGACAGTTTTTAAACAAAAACAAAATTTCAATTTTGTTTACCTCCTCAGCAGTCCAGTTGGATGTCAGCTACCATTTAGCTGGGCCAATAATATTGATATTTGATGTCAGTTCTTATTCATTACTGCACCCAAATGATGCAAAAGTCAGATCTCTCAGATGTTTCTATGGATAGCCAGATAAAGCCAGGGATGTCTGACTGCATCTAACAGACACAAACAAGAAAAGAACAGAATACAAAATCAAAAACCTATCTGCTCTTACTGTTATTTATGTATTCAAAGTGTTCACCTCTTTGCATAAACTCAAAGCCAGTTGCTTACAAAGGTTACCCAGTAATATCAAATGTGTTCAATTATACATGCAAAAGGGCTAATAGGTTCTTCTTCCTCTAGTTTATTTCTGTCTCCATGCATAAGAAATATAATTACAGAACTGAATTACGTTTTAAGTACAGATTTTATTATCATTAGTTAACCATTTTCAGGCCATCAAACACTGTTAGAAGTAAAAAAAAAAAAGTCTATTCCATCTCTTTGTCATGGCAAGGAACAAAATCTGTGTCAGAAGACCCCTGTTTCATTTGTTGGCAAACAGCTCTTTCTGCTAATCACTCTGAAAATTGTTCTGGAATTCACTTCTACATCCATTCTCTAACACAGTGATGTTATTCCCTAATTTTGGAACTAAGTTTCGTGTTGTGCTCCCTTCCCTTGGCCATCCTCCCTGTGTTACCCACAGACCCTGTGGTTAGCACTGGGCCAGCTTCACACATTATGTGCAGACCAGGTAACACATTCTGAGGCCAGTCAAGTAGAATTGGGTAGGTCCATCTTTATTTTGATCAGTTGGAATATTTTTGCTCTCCAACTCTGATACTCTTAATGTAGAAGTCTGGATGAGTATGTCTAGCAGATAACCTAGAAGTAAAAATATTCCTCTGGATCTTACTGTGAGGAAGCTGCAATATGAGGAATATGAGAATATTCCTCTGGATCTACTGTGAGGAAGCTGCAATTTGCAGTATGTAGGGACGTACCTGTTAAAGGCCAAGGAAATTCAGGATGCATTGGTTTGGAAGGGAGTGGCTCTCCTGAGTTGCTGTATCCTTGTGTCCTTGAGAAAAGAGACAGTCTCACAACCAAGGCCCTCCAGTGGGATTAAAAAACCCACACAAATCCAGGACTGATTTTCAAATGTCACACCTTGTTTGTGTCATTCAGTTTCCCATCACCACTTCAGATTTCTCATCAGAGATCATTTGCAAAGAAAAACTCAGTAATAGGTGTCACACACCTCGATAAGCCAAGGGCAGAGAGAAGCAGATGATGGGCACTGAGAAACCCTTAGTGACAGTAAATGCACTGGCTGCTGCTGCTGGAGTTTGCCTCTGCACTCCTAAATCAGACAAAATGCAGTTCCTTCACTCTCTGTTTGTTTTGTTATTTTTGGATCAAAATCCCAGTTATAATTTCTTCTGGGGAAAAAATCATTGTAAAATCTCTTAGTCTAGCAGTCTGCTTAATCAAGGCACAAGTTGACTTCAAAAACTTGGCATTACCTGGTTTTTTTTGTTCTAACGTATATAAATACATTATATATAAATAAACATAAACTTGTTTGAAGATTCTAAACCCAATCCCGTCAAGTTTACTAACTCTAAAAATAATCACAGCTCAAGAAACTCTGCCTTCTTTTGTTTCAAGCCTTTGCATTATGAGATCTGAGATGAGCTCATTCTGCCATGGGACCTCTCTCCTCCAGCCCCAGGGTTTGCATCCCTCATTTTTATTTTGGACAGTGCGCTGCTCTCAGGCACAGGGTGGGATTTGGGGCTGTCCTCTGCAGGCGAGGGGTTGGACTTTGATGAGCCTTCTGGGTCCCTTCCAAGCCAGGATATTCTATGATTCTATGATTTACCACAGAGTTGGTTTTTAGTTCTGTTTTTACAGTCCCTTCTGGTGCTCTTTGTTGTCACCATGCAGGGACTCACAGCAAACCCCAAACTATCTTGTAAAATTCACCCAAACAAACGTGTTAGATTTTAGAAGACCTTCTTTTGTTCTTCCTCATGGCTGGCTCTAGGAGAGTATTTCAAACTCACCAAGAAATTAATTAAGTAGCCGTCAAGAAATTCAGTGCCTGAAGGGAGCCTACAGGAAAGATGGAGAGAGGCAAGGGCCTGGAGTGACAGGACAAGGGGGAATGGCATCCAACTGACAGAGAGCAGGGTTAGACAGGATGTTGGGAAGAAATCCACATAATGATGGTGTAGATGAGCAATGTGGGGTAGGAAGCAAGGCAGGTGTCTGCCATCATGCTGCCTCATTTGTTTTGAACCAGCAGTAAATGAAATATTTAAATATTTAGCTTTTCTAATTGAAGCTTTTAATCAGATTTTGCTCTTCTTTAAATATTTGCACATGGTGAAGCTTCGTCTCAACTTGTCATGATAAAAATTTGGGGTAATGCACTGACATTTGGATTCAGACAGCTCTGTAAAGCCCTTAAAGAAAAAATGTGGCATCATTTTTAGATGGCTTTGACATTACTTGGAT
Source organism: Sterrhoptilus dennistouni (assembly GCA_013397095.1). Lineage (NCBI taxonomy): Eukaryota > Metazoa > Chordata > Aves > Passeriformes > Zosteropidae > Sterrhoptilus > Sterrhoptilus dennistouni. The sequence continues at coordinate 261,767 of VWZU01010240.1, forward strand.
TTTAGTAACTTTAAAGACTTTCAAAAATTCTTTAAAGAATTGTATATTCTAGGTCAGGTTGGCCCTTGAAAGATCCTCAGCAGAAACTGATAACAATTGACTATACAGTGTTTTCTTTTATGTTTTCAGACTTTATATTGACAAACACCAACATATTGTTATGTCCATTTGCTGCTAACTAAACGAAACAGAGATTATCTCCTTTAATGTGATTTTGTTTGCTCATTTCTGTGTTCTGCAGTGAATGTGACCCTCTGTGTGTACAGTACATGAAGCAAGCTCTGTTTAGCATGCAGAACCTCAAGCACTGTGGAAAACTTTGCCCTTTTTTCTTACAGGAGAATAATTAATTTGTGTATCCTAAGGAATAAGGATTTTTTTCTAAATTGCATCTCCTGGCCCAGCACACCAGCCTTTCTTGTGGCAGATGTACACTGTGGGTCCAGACCCCTGCATAATTCATTTTTTACCAGCTGTTTCTTAAACTCGTCTTTTTGCAAAACAAACAAAATTGAAATGCAAAGCTCCACTCAGATTCTTTAAAATTCAACTTCCCATGTGCAGTACAGTCCAGCCTACCTCTATTTGTGGCATCTCATGGGGAATTACGTTCGATAACACATGAGAAAGCAGAACAGCATCCCCAACTTCTACCCTGTGACTCTCTCGTGTGACAGTCGCCTTTTTGACAAACTGTGGAACTTTTACCTCATGTTACCAGTGGCAGTGTTGCTGTCACTGCCTGGTCTGAGAACCCCTGAGCTTTGAGGCCAGAGCTCCGGGCAGTGCTGCTCACACTGGGTCTGCTCCCTGCCAGCTCTCCCAGTGCTCCCAGTGTGTTCTGGACAGGCTCACACTGCACATTGCATTGGCCTGGGCACCTCTTAAAATAGCTGCTATTGCATTTGAGGAACAGCTCTTCCAACAATGTTTGTGCAAAGTCGTTTCTTCAAAAGGGCTTTAACTAAACGTGGGGTAGAGAAATATGATTAGTTTACACCAGTGGTTTGTATTTGGTAAGAAGAACTCTTGAACATTTTCCACTGATCAAATCATGGCCAAAGGGAAGCAGGATGCCTAGAACTGTGATGTACTTGTGGTGCAAAGGATGTGGCTTTGTAGAATACCAAGCTGGATTTAAAATGAATTTATGCAAGCGTGAAAGTAGGACCAACTTTGGAAAGGCTTCTCTGTTATGAAAATGCAGTTAATCTGTGGTTGAATAAATACCACTGTTAGAAGGTACTCGAATATCAGATTGATTTAATCTGAAAATAATCGAGAACACACAGCCAAAGTCCTTCAGGGGTAGGAATGCATATTGTAATCTGTCAGGGGTAGGAATGCATATTGCTTTGGTGCTGTGTTGGGTTTGCAGGGCAAGGTTTGCCATGTGGACGGACAGCTCCATTTCAGGGTAGGCCAGGGGTCAGTCACTGCCATTGGGGCAGGCCATAGATCAGCCACCACCATTTCAGCGTGGCCCAGAGGCTGACTAAGACTCAAAGGCACAGGGGGATAGAGCAGTGGTCATCCTGGTGGTTTTGAGCCAGTCAGACATTTCTCTGGTCTCCTAGAGAGGGCTGTGAGAACTCTGAGGTCAGTGAGGCCATGGGGGCTGTGAGGGTTATGTGGTCTGTGTAGCCCAGGAATTTTTATGCTTGTTGCTCCTAGGAGTGTCTAATCAGGTAATGATGGCACCTAACTTTACTTCAGTCATGGTATCTCTCAAAAATACAGAGAAAAGCCAGTAATGGCAATTATCATTCATCTCCTCTCATTGCACAGCTCCCAGAATTCAGACCCTTCTTTGATGGTTAGAAAGGGAAAAAGCAAAAGTGATTATTTTAAACCACTCTGCAAAAGCTACTGCTCCCTCTGCAGCACTGTTTCAAGTGCAATGTCAACTACTGTGAGCAGTAACTCTGCAGGGAGTGCAGTGGTTTCTAATGTAAATTTATGCAGAGGGTTTCTGCAATCCTAGCATGTGTTGTGCTCCTCAAACACACCACCAGGCACTTCCTGCTACTTGATGTGACAAAGGGAAGAGAGATTTCCCCTTTTCCACACAGCAAGAGGGAAGCCTGCAGAGTGCATGTACAGGAACTAGACACCCATGATCTGTGATTATATTTGAAAGTCAGTAGAATTGGAAACTCTGCTACAACAAAGTTCTGCCATTCCCGTGGATTGCTTTTAGTGGAGCCCTCCTTTGGAGGACACAAGGGTGTTCTGAGACTCCACATGCTCTGAAAGCAAGAATAACCACCTTCTTGGGTCAGCTTCTACTGGTTCTACTCAGTGCAAAATCAGTTGTTGTTCATTGACAACTGCTGAGAAAGTTGGAGGATTCTCCTGTAGGAACTGCCAGTGAAGCTTTGAGATGATTGTTTTTGCATCAGTATCTTGGATTCTCCTCACCCCCACAGGAGCTGGTGTCTCAGCAGTTTGTGGCTATTCAAAGCTATAAAAATGTCACTGGGAGTGAAGGCCAGACCCCAGTCTCATGAGCTCTGAGTTTTCAGTTGCTTTGAAATATAACTGGTCCTCTGCAACTTTGATCACAATGCAGAACTCAAAACTATAAAAGGACAAAGGTAGGAAAAAAGCAGATGGGAAAACACCAGCACCGCCTGGTAATTACCCTTAATCTCTGCTTTCCCCCACTCTGGGTGCACATAATTGTTAAAAATAGACCACTGCACTTTGATAGTGAAATCAGTGTAGCTCTGTACTTTTGCCATGTCTTGCTAAGAAGATGCTATTTTCATTTGAAACTGCAATGATTTCAGCATGATATTTCAAAAATGGGTGGTGATTGATTAGTCATTAGTCTAATAATGGACTGCATCTGCATTTTTTCCTCCACCTTTATCATATTTTACATAATTCATTTGGATTAATTGGACGTTAAAATCTTTTTCCTTGTAACCACTGCAGCAGACTCACCCACCTCTCTGGATTCCCTTGGGATCCCTCTGCCCTTGCTCACTGCTGCTCCACGATGGGATAGGGTAGCACAGGGACAGAGCTCTGCATGCCTTGCCTGTGTGTCTCGTTATTTTTATGGAGTGTATTTAGTTTTTGCATTGCAACAAGGCCTGAGGTAATAACTCTCCTCAGATTTCTGATGTGCTTCATGCTGAAATGTGGGAGGTAATGACTCCTTCTCTTAAAAACATTCAGTTGAACCTGTATGAAATGGGGGTACAGTTTAGTGATTTAGGATGTGTCCCCCAGGGAGCCTTAGAAATGCAGATTATTGGAGCCTCTCCGTTTGAGGCAGCTGTTCCTCATGTTACTGCTTTGCCTTCTGGCACTTAGTGGTGGGGAGTTCCCACCAGCTTTGTGTACACAGAAAAAACTCCTTTTGCTGTGTTCAGAGAAACAAGACTGGTGGGACCAGTAAGAAACTCATCAGGCCTTTGTCATGCCCGAGCTCATGGTCCCAGGAGTAATGGAAAGAGCCAGTAATTATCAAGCTTCTTTCTGGCTGGGAAGGGGCCTACCATGGATCCATTGCCATTGGGGTTGATGAAAATGTCAAAGTCATTGCAGGAGTCCCTTAAAATACACCTCGTCCAGCTGTATCTGTCCTGAAAACAAAGGATTGCAAAGCAGTGAACTTGTCACAGTGAAAAGGAATTGCTGTTCAGTCACTGGTTTGCCTCTTTAAAAATATGTGCAAAAGGTGATAGAACGACTACTGACGTGCCTTCAGCTGTGAGGAGGATGCTCCTGGGAGGAGTCCTCTGCAGTCTAAATTAGATAAAGCAACTTGATGCAGTTCATGCATTATTGATCGTTCAGCAATAAATCCAGAGATGTGTTTATAAGCAAGAGACATAATTACGCAGATTTTTATCCTTCTTACAAGTGTGAAACAGCAGTTTTCAGGGAATATTTACCTAAAGTTTACCTGGTGATTAGTCTCACTGCTAATCATTAATATTCAGAAGAAAAAATGCATTTTTTTAAAAAAGGGAAGAAAGAAATAGATTTTTAAAAGTTCCTGGAAACGAAATAAATCGCGTAATTCATGAGGTAACAATAATTTTGTTTGTTTGCAGGTGTCAGTTGAGATTGGGATTGTGATGTATATAGAGCTGAGCATGTCCATTTTAATGGGAGTATTCTAGAATAATAAAGATGTTCATTAAGTTGGCAGGAAGGTAAAGAGTAGAGGGTGGAACTGTGAAGGCAATTAAAGGACTTGCAAAGTCCTTTAAGTAGAGCCTGGAACAGAGCCAGTCTTTGAATGCAAACTAATTGAATCCTTGTATAAATTCTTTAATTACTCCAGCGTGCACACACGAAACAGTACCAGCTTGATTCTATAGACTAGGCAGCAAGTCTGACCAGTTTTATAGAATCATTCTACATGCTCTCTGATTAAAGGAGCTAATGGAACTGGGCTGAGCAGCAGCAAATGTAGTGTAAATGGAAATCAGAACAAGGGCAATGTGTTTTTGCATCTCTTCTCCTTGGAACTCATTGTCTCCTCCTTTTACACGTACGATGTCAGTTAAGCCCTGATGGTCCACCATGCTGTTCAGTAAAATACAGCATCCAAAACACATCATAAAAAAGACTTTAGCGTGGCAAGAAACAACAAGAAGAAAACTATGAGCAAGGCAGGGGGTTCTTCCATGAATGACTAAAATAATAACTGTAGCAGGGATGAAAAAGTCGAAAGCTTACAGGAGAATTCAAAATGATTCCACCTTAAAAGCTTCTGAAAATGGCCCATGGCCAGATGGAAATGAGTTCATTTAACATATGACTTATCCTTTTCTTTTTCTTTGGATGCTGTGTAGCTCCAAATAATCTTTAAGCTTGGTTACATTTCTGCTTTACTCCTTTCTATTGAGAAGTTGTTATCCCCCATCTCCAGCTCAGTTGATTTGGATAAGGTGTGGAACAGAGCGAAGAAGTGGTGAAGTGTAATAGCTTAGCTCATTAACAAAAGCATTCTGTGATGTTCTCAGTGTGGCAGCTGCCTCCGGATCCGTGATAATTAATGCATTTAGTAATAAGTCTGTGGGCAGAGTGTGTCGAGGCTGATCAAATACCTGTTTGTGTGTGTTGACATATTGCCACCAGAAGTCTGTTTTCTTACTTCTGTTTCCTGATGAGCCGTGCTGTCTAATCACAGAAATCAGGCCAAATACACTGCTGGCTGTTACATTTTACACACACTTTGTTTATACAGGGCCTCTGGGAGGAATTTGTTACAATGTCTGCAGACTTGTGACAGCAAGAACTAGTTGATCTTTGCCACTAAGACAGTGTGTGAAGCCTTTGGAGCAGGAGCATCTTCTCGAGGTCACTCAGCTCACAGCACAATGGAATGGTGCTCCCAGGGCAGGATTTTCCAGCACTGCTGCAATTCAAGGATCAGGGGATTCATCCTTTCTGGTGTGGCCACGATCCCAGATCCCAGAATCACGGAATAGTCTGAGTTGGAAGGGACCCCCAAGGATCATTGAGTCCAACTCTTCAATGAGCAGCCCATATAGGGATTGAACCCACAGCTTTGGTGCTATTAGCACCAGAGCCCAGGAGTGAGGGTGGTGCAGTGGATCTGGCACTATAAACAATTGGATTGTGTCGATTCCTGCCTGAGAGGAGGTTTGTTTAACTTAGGAGTCTGTAGTAGCCATTAGGGAAAATAAACATGGCAGAGGTGGGATGGCAGATGGCAAGATTGTGAGAAAGAAGGGAATGGGTCTTTTCTTGTGTGCCAGCTACTGTAGCAAAATTAATGCTTAGAAGGGAAAACCTGTAATACAAGTAAATTGGAGTGTTTTCCTCATAATTATGCCACTAGTAACGATCCCCAAGTCAGGGCCAGGGAGAAGGTCAAAGTCAGCTCTACATCAATGTTTGCATAATGTCTGTTCAGGGACACCTTCTCGGAGCTGTTATGATCCATCAGCTGGGCTGTGCTGTCACTTACAGGAGAAATGTCATATTGAAAATCCATGGGGGCAACTGTAGGTGGCACAGGGAGGAGTCACAGAGGACCCACTGGAGTGTCTTCTGTGACTACCTTGAGTGGATTATGTGCAGTCTCACCCAGGTGGGCTGTCCATTGATCTGGGTCACAATTGCTGAGCTACAAAAGCTGTAATTAAGCAGCATTTATTGAACTCATTTATTGGACACATACAAAACAAGTGGGAAGGCACACATGTTCTAAACCAAACCAAAACTACCACTCGCACACACAACCCCAAAGTAATTATTCATTAAAATGTCTCTCTGGGTAGAAAAAAATCCAGAGTAAAATGCAATCATATGTCAAAGTCATATTAAGGGATATAAAATAATGGGTGTAAAGTATACTGGTGATTTCCTAAGTGGGCCATTGATAGAGATGGATATAATCTTTGCAGAAGAGGCTGGTGAAGTGTGAAGAGCTGTTTCAGAAGAGCCAAGTATTTATTCTGGGGAATGGAGGGATCTTTGTACACACACAATCATTTCCTCTTCCCTTTACTGGAGTGGTGGGTGATGACCTGAGGGAAGGAGACATCCCACTCTGTAGTTACTCCTGTGTGCCAGCTCCACCAACACCTCTGCTCAGCTGATACATACATCTCTAGCCCCTCTGAAAGTCAGATCATTCCAAAACTGGTGATCAGTTTGGCAGGAATTGCTTTATAAGCATCAGCAATGGGTACATGCATAATTAATCCAGGCTCAATGCTATCTGGAAAGGGTGTGGAGGAGAGAAGGAAGAGCTAATTCTTTATAGTCCAAGAAAATACTGTAATACTGTCCAGTGGGATGTGGATGACACAGTCATTGAAATGCACCAGGGACAGGCAAGAAGAGAGGAGTTCTGCTGCAAAAAAAACCCACTTTTATTTAACCTAAAGGACACAGTTTGTGTGTGAACAAGTACTTTTATACTCCTGTTATACTCATGGGCTGCTTTAGATCAGCAGTATGGGGAGGATGGGGTAATTCCTGCTAATGTGGAGTTTAGCACTTGTAATACAGCAGATGTATGAAACATTGCTTGTAAGAGGAAGGGACTGGATTTGATGACTCTTCAAGTCCCATATCCATGATTATGGGGTTTTTGTTCCCCAGATTAAAAATTTGCTTTGCTGAGATCCAGTTCAAGCCCTACAACAATTCAGAGTGTAGTTGTTGTATTTTGGAGTTTTTTGTTGTTTGTCTGCCAACCAGCCTGCTTGCCCTCATCCTTTGTACAGGCTGAACTTGCTGGAAGGATCCAGATGAAATGAAAGGAACAGAGGCACGATGCTCATGGCACTGTGTTGGGTGGGGTATAGTTATGGTTACTGACTTTTTTTTTGCAGAACTGCAGGTGCTGAGAGCCTGGCTGCTGAATTCTCCAAGCAATGATTACTTTGTTTCTTGGTGTTAAGTCTGTATTAGTCCCTGTAACAAGCCAGAATGGAGTTTTGACATTTAGATCTCCTCCAAATGAACCTAAAGATTTCATTATGCTTACACCAGGGTAGTGTTTTGCAAGCCATTAGTTTCTAGTTGAGAAGCTGATGGATATTTTACAGTCTTAAATCCTCTTTGCTAGAAAACTCCACACATTTTATGGCAGGTACTATTTATATGGAAGATGTTATAGATATATATATATATTTAAATTTTTTAATTACTTTTTTTTAATAATGGATGCAGTATCTGACTCATGCTTCACCTGCTTTTCAGTCATTGTGATATCATTGTGATTCCCCTTCCAAGCAATATTCTTTAATATAATCTTGCACTTGCATAAATTGGAAATGATATTGATAACTGAGTGAGTGCACACCAGCTGAGCTGCCTTAGGGATTTGAATCTTTATTTAGGAGGTTCAAATGAAAATTAAATGTTTCTACATGGGTAACTGGGCAGTTCTTTCTGTTCCAGTGGGAGGAATTAGCTAAACAAAGTTATGTTTGGGCATCCTTTACCCTGCCTTCTTTGAGTTTTGCATTTATTTATATACTACATAATCAAAATACTCTTTTTAGGGTAGGGGTTTGTTGGGGGGTTTTAAGAGTATTTTTGGGGGGAGGGGTTGAGGTGTTCTTTGTTTTTTTGGGTTTTTTGTTTGTTTGTGGGGTTGTTTGGTTGGTTGGTTTGGTTTTGGTTTTAGTTAATATTGCACAGAAGAGTGGGGGACATGGTCCTGCTCTCTTTCCTTGCATGGTCCCTGTGTGTTTCTGGCTCACTGAAAGGGGGGAGTTTCTCACAGAATCACTGGAAAGGAACCCAGAAGGATCATCCAATGCAACCTTTAAGTGAATGAGGAGGTGCCCCTTAGGGTGGCTGTGGAATACACACCAGGGAAGGAGTGTCTGTTCTGCTCTCACTCTTCACATGGAAAACAGGAGCAGACAAATCTAAAATCAGGGCTAAAAGGCCAGTCCTGTGGATGTGTGAGAAGAAAAGAACCACAAGGCCTGTTCTTAGGGGACACCGGTATCAGAATTCAAGATGACCTTTATTCTCCTTTGTACTTCCAGTTTCTCCTGGGCTGGTCTCTTTAGAAGTCATGTTGTCTTGTTGCTATTCAACCCAACAGAGCTGATAAAGGCTGTGATAACCTCACATACAATAGCTTATTTATTTAAACAGTGTGTCTGGCTGCCCAGCTGTGCGCCAGAGGCTTTGATGCTGGCACAAGCACAGAAGCAAAGTCTTGGTTTGTTCCCATCTCTGGCAGGGGGATTCCATTGCTTCCTGTGACTCCTCAGGCGTGATGAAGCTCTGGGACATTCGGAAGCTGCTCCCTGTTCTCTCCATCGACGCCGGGCCCCATCCTGCCAACCAGGTCGCCTTTCATCGCTCTGGTAGGGCTTTACAACAACTTCTTCCCCCTAAGACAAGGTTTGTTTTGCATTCTCTCTAATCTCTCCCTAGTTCTGGAGCCAGGTAACATGTGTGAAGCAGCACAGATGTGTTAATTTTGAAGAAGAAGTGCCTGATTGTGCCAATGATCAATACATTTGATTTCTGTGGGCTGAACTGCCAAATTGGACTGCTGCTCCATTTATATAAAATGAAAAATGCACACTTACAACGACTAAAATTAATTGCAATGGTGCTACATAAAATACAGAACTGATCAATGGGGTAAAAACTTAGTGAGATTACCTGTGTTCCAGTGGTGTTTATTCTCCATTACTGTTTGTTCTTTTATTTGCTAATTCTGGAGTTGCATTTCATAACCAGTCTTACAAAGTCCTCTTATAATTGCCTCAGAACTTCATCGTGCTGACAGGGCTGCTTACTAGGCACAAGGAATTGAATTAACCACTTATTTTTCATCATCAACCACATATTACCATGTCAGCAATACTGTGAATGCACATTGCATTTTCATTTGAAGAGGGGTCATTCTAAGACATTTTTGTTTTCAAACAGTCTTCGGTTCCAAAGCACAGACAAGCATTCATGTTGCAGCGCAGAGCTAGATCCTAACTTAGGAAATGGTTTTACTCAAAGCTAGTGCAACATGATATAATACAGTACTATATAACATTATATATATATAGGCACATTGAAAAATAAGTATACATTTGCATTATGTGTTCATAAAACATATAGCTTTGATAGAATATGAGAGATAATAAGGAATCATTAAAGAAAAATAATAGGATGGTGTTTTGTCATAATGACCCACATACTATGGAATGCATATTATCAATATATTGAGTCACTTGGCAGAAAAGTTTGACGTCAAATTCCATATTATTTGTGTAGTGATTTCATGCATCTCTCTGCTGTATCATTAAATAAGGTCTTTGCATTTTCCAAGGGAGAAAAAAATGCATTGACACTGTCCATTTTTGGGCAGTTTCCCAAAGACAAGTTTAACCACTATTGTATTTATGTGTGTAATTTGGAACAAGAGCTCATTTTTTTCTTCAGGAGGATTTGAAGAAGTTTTTGATCTTAGTTTATGGTGTATAATGTTGAGTCATTTGCAGCGGAGCCACATCCCTGAAAAATGCAGTTGCAATATTTCTGCCAGATGGGAACTTTCCATTAGAAAGGTTATCAGCTTCAGGTAATCTAAATGGGCACATTTTTTCATCATTTGGACAAAATCCAGAATTTTCTCTGCAGGAGTAACCACACAACAGAGATATCAAATTGGGGTGGATGATCACAGAGAGGGAGAATGCAAAGGATGGAATTCCAGCTGGCTGAAGATGGGCAAATACCTGGCTGAGACACGCTGTAGCTGCTGCAAGAGGGAGAGAGCAGATAAAATATATCCTGTGTTTAACAGCCTGTTGGGAATGGGACATCTGCCTCAGTCAGGACCTCTGCCTGAGGAGCAGCTTGGGTTGATTTTCCTTATCAAAACATGGCTCATTTTCCAGCTGTGTCCCTCAGTCTCTCTGGCTGATGTTACACCACCCAGTGTAAAATATTTGACTGCATTAATAGTCAGACACACAAATTGTTCAGCTCTTACAGCTGGATTTAATTAGTAGATTAGAGAGCCATGGTTGAGCAGGTTTTTTTCTTCTGCCCAATAATTATTTAAATTAAAGCTAATAATGATAGAAGAGGTTTATGAAAAGTTTGGCGGTATCAGTAAATGAGATTGAGGTCAGAGATAGGAAGGCCCCAGCTAATGGAAGAATTTGTTTTGCTCTCCTTTGTATTGTTTTCAAGTAATTATCTTAGACTAGACAAGCACATCTTACCTTTTGGTTTTAAGTGGTGTTACCTTTGTGGATATGACATGCACCAGGTGGGAGGTGCTTCCCTAAGGAGGAATTTGTCAGTTACTGGGGTTCTCCTGATGGTATTTTTGGGGATGGGCCTTGCTGTTCCAGCACTGTTAGTTAAATAGCAGCCTAAGGCCATGTCCTGCTTTGTCAGAACCACACTCAGATAAATTAGTGACGAAAGTTGTGTATAAATCTTCCTGCTTTAGCTGTGGTCTGCCTCAGCTTTTCTTTAGCTCAGCTTGAATGTGGACTTCTCCATACTTGTGAATGAGCAGAAAATAACTACATTAGTAATTACCACTGCACTTCACCAGCACGGGGATTTTCTGCTTTGCCCTGAGCTTTCTGAAACAAGCTCATGGTCTTTCAGTGAGAGGTGGTGATGGAGCTGCCTGGGACTCAGGCTACTGGGGGTAATGCTCTTCAATACTGTGTTTAATATCAGAAATTTTTCTGATATTATACACAAATAATATGTCCTTTGAATTCTACATGCTGTGGATGGCTGACCAGAGTTACTGTGCAAGATGGACCACAGCATTACTGATTTTTAAACTAAATTCACTTTCGCTTTTTTCTGTGCAAGTTAACTGGCATCTCCATGTGCATATATTCTTGTGTAGCATTCATGAATCCCTGGAGCACCCTCTTGTCACCACCTTTTGTGTTTCCAGCTGCTGTTTAGAAAATGTAAATAAGATTAATCAAAACCCAGCAATGCATATGTAAGAGACGGTGCAGAAGATTCCAGCTTGTGTGCTATGATGTATTTATTTATTATCACAGCACATTAAAACAAACAAACCAAACAAGCCCCACTTCACAGCAACAATCCAAAATCAAGAGCAGTTACAGTAGGGCTGAGGGCAAGCAAATAATGTTGGGGAAAATGCAGTGCTTTATTTTGAGCTCTGGAGATAGAGTGAGGTGTTAACATTTAACCTGCTTCCATCCAGGCTGGGCCGTGTTGCTCTCAGCATTAGCAAATAACCTTACCATGTTTCTCACCATCCCCAAGGGCTGTAGGTGCGTGTCTTATTCTGAGGAAAAGTAGATTAAAAGAATGTAAAAGCTGTAAATGAACGTGAGAAATGGCAGGATCTTGTGATTATCTTGTGATACAAGTTGTTTATTTCAGGAGACAACAATCCTAGGGATGCAGGAGACACATTGACAGTGAACAGATGGTACCACTGTCAGCCATGGTGAGGTCAGGGCAACTGCTCAGTGTTGCTCTCCTAAAGAAAGCTTCATTTGCTTAATTACACATCACATGACATCACACAGCACCATCACCACCAGACAAACTTTGGTCCAATGGGTGGCAGTTGTTTGCTATTCCTCTGCAGGTTTTTTTGGTGTCAAATAGCAGAGATGAATTTTCATCTCTATATTACCCACCCTTTTACTGAACACAAAATTATTGACAGGGTCTTCTGGGATGTCATTGCGGGAGCATTTTCAATATTTGCACTTGACATTATTTGGGCTGTTACTGATAATGTTAAATCCCCACAAAGCAATCCCCACAGGGATGGGAGCATGGAGATTAGAGTTCAGATGATTAGAGTTTCCACTGGTATTGAGACATAAGGTAAAGTTCCAAAATTACAGTTTCCACATCCCTAATCTGGTAACAATTTGTGTGCTCAGAACAGATCTGGCAGATGTAGTCCCTGCAAATCAATCTTGCAGTGAGGTGCCCTCTCAATTTTCTCTTTGATTTCCTCAGTTTTGGTTGGTGTATTGACTGCAAGCACAAGCTGGTGTTAAGGTGATAGAGCCAGGTCTGTCTTTGCTCCTTCTTTCCTCCTTTCCTTCACACTTTTGATTGATCGATACCCCTTAAGTGGCACTGAGGACATGAAGCTTCATCTTGGTAGGGTGGAGAGTTTTCTAGGATGGAAGAAGCTCTCCTTTGCTGGGAAAACTGCAAAGATGCCTTGGGAAGGCTGACCTGGAACAGAGACTGAACAGATCTAGAAAATAAAGCAGATATTTATTGAAAGGTCTTTAGGGTACACCTTGGGCAGGACAAGAGCCTGAGCAGGGCTACACCCAAGGTGGACTTGAAATGGTCACAAAATCACTGACCTGTCACGAGATCTTACACTTTTATAAGTTTTAGTCCATTTGCATATTGAGGTTTAATTGTCCAATTACAGCTTCAGGTTGTGAAGACTCCTCCTTCTTGTTTCTCTCTTCAGTCACCATTGTTTGTGCTTTTGGGCCTGAAAACTTGTAACAGTTGTCCTTGGTCTCCAGCAGGAAAAGGATTTGTCTCCCTACTCTGTGAGGAGCTTACTGCCAGTTAATATGAGGCTCAGAACTGCACCCCTAGGCAGCAGAGAATCTGAAGAACATTGAAGTTAAAACTTAAGGCATCATTTTCCTCCTACAGTGAATTTTGAAGTTAGAGGCTGAATCAACAGTGCACCCGCAACTTGCGGATCTCAGGAGGTGACTGTGACCACTGTGTCCACATATAAAGTGAGCTGAAGCAGGACAAGATCTTTACCCTTTGTCCCACTTGTTTTGCAGTTTCTGGAACTTGCTTTTTGCATTTGTCTCCTTTTGATTACAGTTAAAGTCACGCTTGATGGGAGAAGAATCCTCTAGCAGAGAATTTAGCAGTAATCTTTTTAGAGGCATCTGAGTTTGTCCACATAGAGCAATTATGTGCTGACATTAATGTGTGTTTTTCCCTATGCCTCCCATTTCTGACTCAAAAGCTTTTTTCATTACAACACTTTATTGCTCTGTGTTCTTTAATCTCCAAGGCAGATTACTTGATAACATCAATTGATTCCTTAGGGTGCTTTTCCCCTTGTGGTTCAATGTCTGAATTCCTGCCTCAATTGTGACTATGTATACGCTGTCACAGGCAATACAGCCTCAACTTGGGTAATTTTTACTTGATTGAAGTTCTTGACAATTAACACAACCTTCTGATCATTGATTCTGGGTACTGAGAAAAAACAAAACATGAAGAATTAAACAATTGTTAAAGTAAGTTTTTTCTCCCCCTTCCCCAGTCTCAGCACGAACCAAACATCCTCTCCTTCCCCCTTCCTGGTTTCTTCTTGTTTTGTTTGCTACTGGCTGTGCTCCCTCCATCATCCCAATTCCTTTGGTGCAGCAACAGGGGATGCAGGAAGAGTATAATTATTTGGATTTGTTCTGGCACTTGCCTTTTCACTCAGACAACTCACAATTCTGGTTACTCAGTTCAGACTTGCTACAGTGCTGTAACTCCTCCTGACAGGGCAGTAAGGTCACCAAGCCGTGGTTTTGGAGCACATCTTTCAAATCTTTGAAATGCTTTCTCTTTACATAGAGAATTGAGACTTATTTTGCTGCCTGTTTTGCTCCTCATTCAGGCTTTTCTCAAGTTCATTTGTAATTGTACATCACTTGTTCCTCTCCTTGTTCCCCTCCTTGTTCCCATCAGGAATTGCTCCATTCAGAACTGTTTGCTTTGCTGTGGTCAGCATTCCAAGATCTGTGTGTTTTCCCTGCATCCCTGTGTACCCTTTCCTGTACAAACTAGAGATTCACATAGTCTGTTTCTTTTAAATATAATTGATCCACATTCTCACAGATTTTGCTTAATGAGCACAAATGCAGCCACCTGCACATCTTAGTTGGCCAGTTATTATTTGGTAATCAGCACTTTAAGTTTGTCTTCACTTTCTTCTTGGCTTCAGCTGATGTCCAAGTGCTGTGTCAGGGCTGTATGTCTGATCTGTGTCTGCCTCCCCTGTCCCCTGCAGGATCTGGCCAAGTAGTAGTCAGGGAAAACTCTCCTTCCTTCCTTCCTTCCTTCCTTCCTTCCTTCCTTCCT